>JAODAH020047442.1:0-204364 GCA_027574865.2 Coproporus ventriculus | reverse complement strand
ATTAAAACGAAATTAATTGAAAATAGGGGGTACAATTATATAAAATTGAAGATAAGTCGCAAATGCGTGTGTTAACCACTTAAACAAATTGAGTACTGAGGTGGCGGTGACGGGTGGCGACACTCGCAATGCATTATAGGTAAAAAAAACAAAAATTAAACAAAAATCATTGCCAATCCAAGTTTTATTTAATAAATAGCACAAATGAGTTAATTAGCAATTTTAATTATTTTCCAAACAGAGAACAGAATGATAAGATTGTGGACAAATTTTTGAGTTTACAATGAGTAAAAAGTGGCCCGAAATGATCACCTTTTCAGGTTGTACCTTAAAAATTCGTCCACAATCATATCCCCCATTCTGACCTCATGTTCGTATTCAGTGACCCGAAATACGCCGGAAAACATGATTCTGGTATGTCAATCAGAACTGAACAAATTAAAACGATAACCTTGTATAAAATGTCGTTTAATAATTAAACATTAAAACGAACAGTTGAAATATTTCTCATTAAATTTTAAAGCAGGAAATCACAGCATCCTTCTGTGCAATATGTAGCGTTATATCAATTATTACATTCAGCACTATGTTATTGTGCGTTTACAATGTGCTTCCATATATATCAATCCCTCCATTGTGATGGCTTTCCAATTAAAGATCCCAAAATCCCAGCGGTATCGATTTTATGACAAAGATAAAAGATTTGTTATTTTATTTAACGATTTATTTGTTTAAGGAAGGACTAAGTAATAATGATCGTCCTTGCAATACATTTCCAGATAGAGACGTATTGTACATTTATATCAATTTATGTCGCGAAAGGAGTGCAGGTGAATATGGTTGTTCTGCCTAACATCCTGTCAGTAGTTTTGGTGTACGTATTTGTGATATACGAGTATAGGACGTGTATTGAGTTCGGGTGATTTAAACAATATTGCATTTCCGTTATCTTGAGAGCTGACTGGACGAATATTTTAACATTAACCATGTACTCGGTAATTTTATCAAAGCCATCAATCCGTGAACCTAATAATGTTTAGTGAGTCTTTTCAGTTTGTGAATTTAGTTTGAAATTTTGTGCTGAACACGTAACATTAAAAAGGTGATAATGCACTAATGCAATGTTCAATGAAAAATGCAAGCACAATAGATTGAAATGAAAAGGTCTAGAAAATGGTTTTGTGAAAAGTTCTTAGCAACCATTTAAGGATATTCAATAAAATGAATTTATTTAAATTATAAAATGATTAGATTTTGACTTTATGAATATTTCAAAAAAGTTTCAAAATTATTTTCACAAATAAAAAATGTAAAAATTGAATTGATTCGGTCGTTACATGACGGAATTCCATTTTAAATAATATAAATAAATAAAACAAATGTTTTAAAAAATTCCGTATTTTACGGAATTTTTTAAAACATTTGTTTTATTTATTTATATTATTTAATAAAAAATGTGATTTTTCATAGAAAATTTTGACATTTTCGACTTTCTTTTTTGGTATTAATATACATATTTTACAATTGTTATAAAATTTTGATTCAATTTTTTTATTCTTTAAGTAAAATTTAAATGAAATAGGAAACTAATTTTCTTCTTGCTATCTTAATTAGAATTCTCTTTTCGTGTCGCTTCATTTCCCTAAAGCTAGTAGCATGTAGTTTTCTTAGCTCTTCCTGCAACATTAATTTTAGTTGTAATCGTATATACCTAAGAACTTTAGTTAGACACTGTGACAAATAAACGTTTCCTACTGCAAATCTTCATATAAAAAAATGTTGAAATTTATTCAACCGTGTGCATTACTCGCATGTACCTAATCTCCACCTTAATTATTTACGAGTGGCGTTACTACGGTTAACCATACAGCTTTCAGCTACTAATGCGCCGACCTTTAAATTAATGGCCTCCTAAAACTGCTTTATCTAAGGCCGATATCAAACACCTAAGCGGAAGAGGTGCCATATATTCTAACTGGATCGCACACTTTTGCACAACGATACATTCTGGGATAAATTCCTTCTATAAAAGAAGGAACAATGCTTAATTTACTGAATTAAATACGAATTTCGACTTTTATTAATTTATTTTTATACCTACTAGTCCGCAAATTTGTTCGCCGAAATTTTTAAAAACATACATCGTTTACAAATAAAAAAAGCTATTAATGAGTGGAGAAAAGACGAGATCATACTGAATTTAATGTATTGAAAAAAAATTGAAGATGAAAAATCACAAATTTTCCATTTTTCGATTTTTTAAATTTCTTAATATTTCATTTTCACACCGATTTTTAAAATTGGTTTGGGTGAAACATATTTTGCAATGCCTTTGATGCCTTTTTTATTTAATTTTTATAGATGTAACCCTTCTCATCCTCTCAACGGTTAAGTTTCAGATTCAACAAACGTCTTCCTACAAGAGAGTAACAGAGGTGAAACTGGATTTTCTCATTATTTTCAAGTTCCTCTTAGGCTCAAGAACCTGCTCTACTTGTACATACAATCAGTGCATGCGATACCACATCTGCACCTTTTAGTCAATGTAAAACTAAATTGGTCATTATATTGAACAAAAATTTTCTTATTTTAAAACTACCTGAAGTTTTCCTGTAGTAAAATTCGAGTAAAGAGGCCATAGCGAAAGCTGAAAAGAAGTGCTTCCTTGCTCTGTTTGAGAATGATATAAAAACGATACTTTGAATAGCCTTCGCTACCAGTTCTTCGTTCTTTTGCACCAACAGAAGTTGCAGCAAAGCACCATACTTATCGAACTTACCAGTATGTTCAAAATTGGTTGAGGACTAACATCGCTCCTGCAGAATGGGGATTGACACTTGATGATATGGATCATGCTTCTTAGCTTCTTCTGCACATGATTTCTTGTGAATGCAAAAACAGGGCTGCAGCTGCCACAAATTTGGACTGAAATTCTTGGAGCTTGTTGCTTTAAAGTCATGCAAAAATTTGAGAATTCTGATGATGAGGAAGACTAACCTACATTTATCCTATGCAGTGAGGAGCTTTCACCTCTCCAAGAAACTGCCAAAACAGATGAAATTATGATACAATACATTATTTTTACATGTAAAATTTCATTCTTTATTTTACACATTCTTTCTTTATTAAAAATTGAAATTTTATTGCTATATGAACTGTTTTCTCAAAATCAGCATATTAAAAAAATTTCGAAAAGTCGTGTGATTTGCATTTTGTAACTTTCTGGTTATTTTTTTCTCATTTCTGGTTTCTAGAGAATATTTCACATGGAATAAGCATGTTTTACCATAAGTTAAAATTGTTTTTCACTTGACGCACCCTATTCAAGATATTTAAATCAAATTGAGTACCTACCATTTCATCCTCTTGTATTGTATTTATTAATATTCATAGTGTGAAATGTACAAGTTAAATTATTTATGAAATTACTGTGAGAAAATGATAGGAATGTCGAATATCTGCGAAGACCAACACTTTATGAGTAATAACAGAATAGTGTGAATTGCATAAATTAACACCCTTCTAAGCTCATAAAAGACGTATAAAGGGTTGAATAATTAATTTTATGGGGAATCTACATTAGTTGTAAACAACGTCATAAAAACGACATCCATTTAATGAAAAACAAGAAAATAATTTATTCAAAACTAAAATTTATCACGTATCATAACATGGACGAAAGGAAGGAATTTCCCGTTCTTTTTTTATTTCTAATAAAATGAAGGAGGAGGAAATTGGATGGAAATCTTGACAGTCACATGGCGTAGTAAATTTGTGTATGAATTGTGTTGCGCTATTTTCCTTTTTCGATGGAACTGTCAATATGATAAATTTATAGATTTAGAATGAAATAGTTTTTTGGTTTTCTTCTATCAATTGAGGATGCTATTTCTTCATATGGAAATTTTTAATCCACCTTTTGGGAATTTATCTAAAACGAGATACAAAGACCTCTAAATCAATTGTGTCAAAAAGCACCGTTGTGATAAATAGGTACGTGTCTTAAATCAAGTGAGGAAAATTACATTTGAATAAAATTTTAAATTGAAACGAGAGATGATTGACATATTTGTTCAACATTTGCACGAACATGAAAAGTTCCTATGTAAAATCAAAATGTTTGTATTTATTTTTGAATGCTGGTGAGTAACCCCCAGAAAATGGCTGCTGTTGTGACTTATTATTTTTTTTTTAATTTTCGCGTCATCGTTTTCTGTTTTGTTCAATAATGAAGTTGAAATATTTGAGTGCAGATTATATTTTGCGTCAATCACTTTAAAAAATAGGTCAGTTAGTAGTAATAATGCATTTTATAATTTGCATGAATTGATTTTTGAGAAAGGGGATGTAGGGCCAACAACAGTTTTGTCAGTTTAGTGAATTTTTCGCTAAATATAGCTTTATTTATTTCCTCTTTGTTTAAATTTAAATGACACACATGCATTTAAATTATGCGCCAATTTCTAATGAAAACAATGAAAAGTACTTTAGGGCTATATGATAGGCCCATTTTGATAACAATTTGTCTAGGAATAAAATGTTTAAATGTGAAAAGTTTTAAAAGTCAGAAAATGGAAAATTTGTATAATCCCAAAAATTTAAAAAAAGTAAGATGATGCCGCAAACCACTTGTACAGACCACAAGGGGAATCAAAACGAGAAGAGGAAGGATAACACGCTTGAACATGCGTGGCTTGGCATGACATAACGTGGCGTGTTATACAAGTGGGTTTGTACCTTAAATGTGTTTTGGCAATGCATTTGTACATTCTCAACTGGTTATTCCTTTGCAGATACTCAAATTTAAAAAGTGCGGTATCGCAATAATTAACATGCTTTACACAATTTTAAGTTAAGTTGATACATCACGCGACCTTTTATTATTTATACCTTAAACAATCACGAAATAAAATTTTATTAATTTATAATTTGACCTAAATCCAGCCCCTTTTTAATTTACATGCTTCCACAATGTAATCGCACTTAATATAAATCACTAATTAAAATAAAATTGTACCGGGGATGCAATAATGAAAAAAAATAACATTCCATTCCACGATATAACGACGCCATTAAAACACTTGAAAATTTATTGTAATTAGTCGTAAGCAGAGGAAACCTGTTTAGTTATAATTTTAATTAGTTTTCTACTAAATGTCCGGTGCAACATATGTCTCAAATTTTCATCTTGTTATATAATATAAACCCTTTCAACTTTTGCCCTCGTATAATTAGATTTTCATCTATGTTCAAATTTAATCGTATTGTTAATTTTGTAAATTTTAATTATTGAATCTGCGTGTTCATTTAAATTATGGTTAATTTTGTTGCTGAAATAATTATGTATTCATCAGTAATTAATGCATAATCTATCGAGATTTTATTTTAAATTAATTTATTGTTTAGGTAAAATTTGAAAATAATTTATTAAATTATTATATTCATTTGGGCATATAATTTGTTGTTTCATTTTATTAACCCATGCGAGTGGATATTTTAAAAGCGTTTTCAATTATTCAGGAAAATGCGATTAATGAGTGCAACAAAGACGATATGGTACTGGATTTAATATAATAGAAAGGGACGAAAGATGGTAAAATCATAAATCTATTAATTTTCTTTAATTTTCCAAGCACTCAATATTTTTCCAAATTTTCTCTTAAAATAATAAATTAATGAGTAGAACAAAGATAAATGTGGGTGGCTATTTTTAGAGGAAAATTTCGAATCTGTATATTGATTTGCATAATTTGAACTTAGAAAAATAAAATTGAAAGAAATTGAAGCAGAAGAAGAAAATTTTCTATATATGTGTATCAAAATCTGTCGAAAAAAACAAAATATCAGAAATAATAAAAAAAATTCAAAAATATTAAACGATTCATACAATCTTCCTTTTCACTACTACACATCATATACACTAACTGCTATGGTTCAATGCAAATTCAATTTTTCAGATCCTCCAATTTTTCCTAAAATCCTCTCAAAATAATGAATTAATAAGTGAAATTATTATTATAAAATCTAATAAAAAATGTTGTCCCATGTGGAAAATGTTACCGTTCCAAGAGTAAAAGAATTTTAAAAATTGGTTGTTGTTTTATATTTAAAATGGTTAATTATTCATGAATATTTTAGTTCGAGAATTTTTCATGGAAGAATATTTATGTTTTACCTGTTGTAGTTTTAGTAGTTTTATTTTGTGAAGGAGATGATAGCTCCTGCGCTATTATCCTAGCTTATTATCCTAACTATTTGAAAACTTAGAGAGTCTGTAAAACTAACACGTACCTGCACTTTGTATAAGATTTTTGTAATATTTCAAAGGAAAATGAACATTTATTGCATTATGGGTAACGTAATTTTTTTTCTCAAATCTTCTTTTTTTTATCTTTCAAAGGTACGCTTCTTATTTAAATATAACGATAAAATGCTTTTAATGTTTCGATGAAAAGAATTATAAAAGATATATAAGTTTTCATGAAAATATCATTTTTACGAACTTCGCATTCGTCTATAAAATCTAAATGTTTGTATGTGTGTAGGTACACTCTTTTATCTTTTAAATATCTTTTTTTAAATCTGAGTGAAGATTTTAAAATTAAATCCAAAAATAATGGAGGTAATTTCTTTGTCACATTTTTGTACCGAAAATGGAGGTCAAATTGTGACTTTTTTTAATTCGATCGATTTTTGTTTTGTTAAATGAATAATGAAGTTATCTAAACTCGCCTTTAAATACCGTGGCTTTCAGTTAACAAATTTCAGTGGAGATCATGTTTCCCGTCATTCAACTTCTAAAAATAGATCAGCTGCATAGTAGTATCATGAAGTTTATAATTTAAATTGATTGTTTTTTGAGATAGAGAGAGAAAGAGAGTGTAGTGGAACAATAAAAGAAAAGATAGCTATAAAATCGGGTAGTTGAGGGTCCAACAACGATATTGGAAACTCAGAGAAACAAAGAATTCATTATTAAAATATTTCCAATAGTTTTTATCGCTTTAATATGAAAATGTCTACTTTTAACTTATTTAAAAATGTAAAATCATTTTTCCACTTGTTTAAATTTAAATGACACGTAATCATTTGAATTACCCGCCAGTTTTTAGATGAATGAAGCAGTAAAAATTACTTCCGGGCTATATTCAGTGTAGTGTGTTACTTAAGTGTTGAGAAACTACGAAAAACAAAAAATTTAAAAAATCGACAAGGAAATATTTGAAATATTTCATGACATTGGAAAGAAAAACTTAAAACAATTATCATTATCACACTATTTTTCAACAATGTATATTACATAATTAGATGATAAATGAATCATCAACATCATTAATATCGGCAGAAAGAAACAATTAAAACAAAAGAAAAATATATATGTTATTTCCGTTATAATTAATGAAGATGCAGGAGGCTTCACTTTCAGACACGAACCATTTAAAGCCTAACAAAATGCAACTTTAAGCTTGAAGGACGTAATTAGTTAAGAAATTTTATGCAAAATGAGAACATTCTTTAGTTCATATTTAATAAGTTCACTTTGAACTACTTTTTTCCTAATTAACATAAATTAGCTTTTGAGAAAAAATAAATAAATAACTAACTTTACAATCCTTGTTAAAATACGTTCTTATTGACCTAGATGACCTAGATATTTTCGCGGGGACTTAGCCATTTCCAATTCTTAATTTTTAGTTACGATACATTTTTTTTCGATATTTAAGTTTACACGCCGTATTTTAAAGCGCGTTTTTTGCATCCGCGTCAGTTTTGTAATTCAAAATTATAATGCAGGTATCAAAATAAATTCTTTTTTTGTCAGAAATTAAAAATTAAATAAGAATGGTGGTAGGTCAGTAGTTATCTTCCGTTTCTGTAATTAACTGTACGCCGAAAATGTCACATGCACGTTGGAATCAACGTTAAAAAAAAGAAACAAAACAAACTCTTCCACATTATAGCTCGTTTAATCTTCCGCCCTCCTGTTTTATATTAAACGTTGAAATATTAAAAAGTTTAATTTGAATAGAGTGGAATGGTGGGGCCACTCAGACTTTCATGATGAATTGGTGCCTGTATAAAAATGTTCCCCTTTTTTTCGCGACCCCCTTAAGAATTTTACATTTTAATATTGCCCCTGTGTAACAAATATATTTATTTTTTGTGATGAATTACTTTGGAATGTCAGAAAGTTTTCTCGTAATGTT
Source organism: Coproporus ventriculus (assembly GCA_027574865.2). NCBI lineage: Eukaryota > Metazoa > Arthropoda > Insecta > Coleoptera > Staphylinidae > Coproporus > Coproporus ventriculus. Next base: position 196,157 of record JAODAH020047442.1, on the reverse strand, counting down.
AACTCATCTCGGGGAAATGTAAATATTGTGGGAGGGAAATAGGTAGAAAGAGGAGTTTATTTAGGAAATTAAGTTTATATTTAACATAAAGTTTTTGTTATAACTTTCCAAATTTTATATATTCATGCAATAGTTAGTTTTTGAATTGTTTACCATATTTCTAAAATAAAGTCATTTCATTTGGAGTGGAGAGATTGAATTTGAATCATCAATATAATTTTGGGAAGTTTTTCTTATTTATAATAACAAAAATATATGCAAAACCTACATTGACTTATTTCTTCAAGAACAACAAAAAAATACACCGAGCAGTCTTCCTTTACGAGCTATGTGGCAGTTGACCGAGAGAGCAGAATGCAAACACATCCACCACTCAATGCTGAGTTTCTTTTGACTTCGGCACGGAAAACCGCCAACAAAGAAAACATTAGAAATGACAAATAGCAGAATCATGAGCAGTGGAAGTGACCCGTTTATATACTCGCGCTGCTCACTTCCCTGTTCATTTCCCTGCTCACTCCCTTAGTGTAAAAGCGGTATAACACGACACGATACGCTACACTATACGACGTGTGCAATGTCTGGCTTCTGAGACTTGAGAGACACATATTTAAGCGTGTTATTCCTCTCTTCTTATCTCGGTTCTCAGGCCGTCTATAAAGTTTTCGTTTGTATGTGATTCATATACATTTGATAGAAACATTTAATAATTAACTTGTGAAGGTATAAGCCACAGTGTACTAAGAGGTTTGAATGTGTTTTATACATTGCTTGTTGATTTCATGCATCCATAATTTTAGTATACACTCTTCAATTTTGATTAAAATGAAGAATAACTACTAAAAAAATTCCATCTTTTTAAGTTAATAAATACTGCATATTTATTTTATATTTTGGATCAATATATTCAATGTTATGTAGCGTGGCGTGTTCCATATGTGTACATAGTCATTCCATATGGGACGACGTATATAGAGTGACGTGGTATGTTACAAGTGCAATTGTACCTTTAGTTCTCTAAAATTTTCGCACCTTGTACGAGCTTTATACCGAAATAATTTACCACAAAACAAATTTAGGAAAAGAAATTTTTCGGGCTTGAACGTTTCGTGACACGAAAGATCGTAGAGAGCAAATGTTTTAATAAAGCGAATGCCTGAACAATATTATATGATATTTTTTGCAGTAAGCAAAAATGTTCAATGAAACAATAATTACTTAATACAATTGTATACGTGTACTTGGCTTTACACAACTCTATCACGGAAAATAATATTGTTATAATTTTTTCAAAGATTTTATTTTTATGGAAATATGCAAGAAAAAAGCACTTGTGACCTTATTTATACACTTCCTACATATTAAAATATTCTTTTTTTTAAATTACTTACACTTTTCGGGTATTAAGAAGATTATAAAATTTATCATAAATTTGGTTTGTAAAAAAATGATTTAATGAATAAAAGGTTTTTCACCTGGATTATGCATAAATTCTAAGTTAAGCTTATTGAAATTTCATCCAAAATCCGATTAACCCACTTTTATATTCCGAACCCATCATAGAGGGTTATTAGTGAGAGTTTCGATTAGCCGATTACTAATATCCCAGCATGCATTAACCTTTTAATTAAGCAATAATTTGATTCAATTATGTTTGTTGCAGTTACTCGGGCATTAAGCGACGTCAAAGTAATTATACCAATCGCCGTAAAACGAGGTGACCGAGCCGTCCTGAGGTGCCATTACGATTTAGAAGGAGACCTATTGTATTCGGCTAAATGGTACAAAAGAGGACGTGAATTCTACAGATACACCCCGAGGGAGAATCCACCGATTAAAGAATTCCCGATAAAAGGGTTGACAGTTTTAGAATCGTACTCGAATGCGACCCATGTTGTCTTGGATAACGTTTCGTTGGAAAACAGCGGACCGTATAGCTGTGAAATTTCAGCAGATGCGCCCTCGTTTTACACAGGGATACAAACTGCAGTTTTACAAGTTAGTAAAGTGTTAAATAGAGTGTTTAACTATATTCAAAGTTAATTTCTAGGTGGTCGAGGTACCGCGCGAAGATCCACAAATCAAAGGTGTAAAATTGCGTTACCGTTTGGGGGATACATTGAAAGCTGAATGTACCTCGGGAAATTCAACACCTCCCGCCAATTTAACTTGGTTAGTGAATGATACGCCAGTTGAAAAAACCAAGTTTCGCCATTCCAGGAAATCTGAAAATAACGGGATGTACAGGTAAGTCATCCCCTTTAATTCTTATTACGTAGCTATTTTTAGTAATATTGCATGAATTAAAAATTAAATGTCAGATTGGTTTTCATATAACAACGGGACGTATATAAATGTGTATACAATTGATTGATCGGGGTAGTTGTGAGATAATTTTTCTTTTTCATTTGTTGTTTATTGCAATGCATTTCGCCAAATATTTGTCAAAGGTAAAATATATGATTCGCAAAACATTATTTAAATCGGGTTTCTCGATATTTATTGCACTGTATCATCAAATTGTTGTTTAAAGATCAATGATTATAGAATTTGCGCATATCGCATCTAAAAATCAATATAACTTCACTTGTACACGTTATTTTCAAAAATAAAACATTCAATTACAATCATCGCAGCCTTTCTTTATCTGTTTTCAAAATTTTGAAATTAATTTTCGTTTTTAGGATAAAAATTGATAAAAAAATCATCATGCAATTGTCATTCTTGTTATTTATATAGAAAGTAAAACAATCAAAGCATTGTTATCTTTGATATAGTCAGCTTTCTTATTTAAAAATAGTAAAGTATTTTAAGTAGGTACTTAATTAAGATCTCATTAAAGGCAGAATTAGTTTACATTAAAGATAAAATTAATCTAAGCGATTGTAACACACTTCTTCCATTAAAAGAAGAATTTTCTTCGTCAGGAAGATTCTTCTTTGGAGATTTCTAAATTTTCGCCTATTAAGAACTTAAAGTTTAAGATTTTCCCTCATTTATCAGGGTAGAGAAATAAAACTGAACATGTATTGTGATTGGTCAATGATATTTGCAAGGAAGCTATTACTTTTTCTTCTTCATTTTTCATTAAATTTGTTACATTAATGACATCGGGTAACCTATTATTAGGCTACTTGTGGTTTCTTACACCAATATTAAGCTGGAAATTTATGTTAGTCCATTGAAACCTTTTCTGGTTGTTACATTGTCTTTTCTGATATTCATCAATAGAGTGTCCGTCCTCTCGACAGCAAGGACAATATTTTAAAGTACTAGAAAGGACAGTGTTGGAATTTGAGATTTTACTTTTATGAAAACAATCAGAATTTATGTATTCGCTTCTTTTACAAACGGAACAATTTTTCCTTCTTAATTGATTAAGCACATGAATATTTAAACACTTTTTCTCAGTAAATACTTCTAAGAGAGCTTCTTCAAGCGAAATTGGTTTTATTCGCCTTAAGCTGGATGAGATTTCTAGGCAGTATCTTTTACAAACGCGATTTCACTTTCAGTTTCCTTATTTTCATTTAAGAAAATTGAATTTTAGTTTGGAAAATCTTTATATCTCTATAGACTTATTATAGTTAAAATTAATCTATAGGATCGTAACACTATCATTGTCTATTTATCATTATCCATTTTTGTAACCATTTATGTATCATCATTTATCCATTATGTTATCAGTCGTAATCTATTTATTATTTATCTGCCAAAATTTCAATTTTATATTGCATTAAAAATCGAATTAGTTAATAATCCATAATTAAATTATTAATTTTTATGAGTAGAACTGCACATATCAATGTAACTAAATCAGTAACATTATTATTCAATTGCATGGACACATATAATTCCCAATGGCACACCGACTCCATTTAATTTATGCACAACCTATCTAATGACAAAAGCGTATAGATTCATTCTATTACAAAATTTTATTATCTCCAACCACTTTAGTACCTATCTATTAATAAATCAAATGTATATTGCATTTTCATTTAAAATTAGATAAATTTACATTCTAATTTTCCCCAACACTTCTCTCTCATCTTTATCATTATGCTCATCTTGCTAATTATTTAAACTAATTAAACAACAGTTTATCTACAAAATCTCATCTGCTTAAATAATCGATTTATTTCATTGCTTCCATATCGCAGATGTAAAGTATCAAACAAGAAAGTTTAAACGTGAATTGTTTTGTTCCATGTAAAAGAATCGCATGCAAAAGATTCATGTCTCATTTATTTGCATGTAATTATTTCTTTCTAAAAATAGCTTGCAAGGTAAATTTTTGTCGCACTTCTACAAAATTTAATTTAGGTCATCAAATATACATTCAATCTACTTTTTTACAAGATCTCCACATTAAATTAATTCATTCCTATCAACTTAATTTTTTATTCCATTCCCATTTCTATTTCTTTTAAAATCAAATAATATTAATTAAAGTTCGATATTTAAATAAGTAACAGATAAATCTAAATAAATGTTCAATATCTAACTTAGAATACACTTGCATACAATGAAGTAATGGTGATTGGATTCTTCAATTAAAGTAGAATCGACCATGCCCAAAGATATATTGTTTATTGGCCTGTTCCGCAAGACTTAATGCTCTTTCAACCAATTACATCCAATTCGAGGGGTGAGAAATATATTTCCAAATTTACTTTACATAAAAAGAAATAAAACATTAAAAATACACAAGTAGTTGAATTGTTTATTAAAATTATTAAATAAAAATACTTAAAAATATTAAAATAATAATAATAATCTGTCAAAAACGATATCTTCTTTGAGAACCTTCTTTCTATGAATTAATCATATACCCTGTAAAGTGTTAAATTGTAAATTTATTAAGTAATTAATTAACATTATTAGTTATTGCGATAGAAAATAATTGAAAGAAAAGATATTTCGAATATGTTGACCAACAGCAAACATAGAACTGTTAATTAAATTAATTAGATTTTATAAAAGAGGGGAAACAACAATGTTTGTACTCTGATCAATCGGACAGATCTCCAATAGCTTCGGGGTCTTTCCCTATCAAACGCCCTTACTAATATGGCACGGCACAAACAAAATAACACAGTTGGATTAGTAACGCTAAGCTGATTACAGCCGTTCTTTTATTTCATTGCAAGCACATACCAGAAGGCCCATAGTGGTGAAATGTGGCATGGACGTTAGAAAATCGAACCGAACCCAATCTGTTGCCTGATTGCACCCAGGATCCTTTCTAAATGGCAAGGATTTAATTGTTTCCGCACGGCAACAAGCTACAACTTAATCACACTTCACAATTAGAAGGGATAAAACAATTTTTTTCTCGTTTTACAAAAAAGAAAAATGTAAATTCCACCTCGTGCTATTGTTAAACTGAAGCGCATTATGGTGGATTTATTGTATGGAGGAATAGCCATAGAATAGGACTATTCGGCTATTGCTTCCATTCGGTGAATTATACATTTATCATTTAAACTATCAGTTTAATTGCATTACAGGGCATTTGTTCCCTTGAAAATTCCCAATTTAAGGGGTGCAACATGTTTGAAGTTAATTGTGGCAAAGCAATTATGTAAAAAGCGCCAATTGCAATTTCATTCAAGACCATTTTCATTTTCATTTTTATTTTTTTATTCTAGTTGTAATTGTGCTACAAATTCATAACCGTAAATTTAAGTTATTGGGTTATAAAAAGGGTGGAAAGAATGGTTCAGTTTTAATATCCCTCAACATACCATAAAATAAATCATGGGGTTGTCAGAAGCGAAATTGTTCAAAACAGCGGTTCTTAATTTTATGTCGAGCATTTTGGAAGTGTACCTCCTTAATAGCCGAAATTTTCATATTTTTAACTGCTCCTATAAAATATAAATTACAAACTACCAAGTGCTTCCAAAGAAAAAGTTGCACAATATTTATTATTCATATTACATATGCAATTTCAATTTAAAACTACCACTTTAAATAAACAAAGTAAATTATATGTCGGACTAAACAAAATAAAAGAGTTAAATATAAAATAATTATCTCTCATAACAATTTTTTTTGTATACATGTTTACATAAATATACGAGGGTGTGTAAAAATAGAAGGCACTTAATTTTAAGAAACAAATTATTTTTATTTTTCAACGTAGACTCTTCTTCCAACTCTGCTCCAGTTTTTTCATCATTTCTAAAAAATGAGATTTGTCAAATTCCTCAAAATAGGTATTCGTTTCCAAAATTACAACCTAGATTGAATAAAATATTTACTCTCGCAAGTCATTTTTTTATTACCCAGTCCGCACACGACGCGACGCAATTTCTTTCAGGAAAGATAGATATAAGGTCGTAATTATGAAAACGAAAACTTATTTTGAAGGGATTGTCTAATCAGAGCAGAGTAGGGGATAAGTAGTAGTCCGAGCAAGTTAAATCTTGTGCCTCTTTGCATTTAACTTGCTTCTTCGTATGCCTGTTTCTTTTTCAAAACATGTAGCATGAGAAAAGTCTCTCACTGGTCAACATGGTGTATGCTTCTTAATCACTGAATGTTGAACAAATGCAGACACTGCATAAATAACTTGAGATAAAAGAAAATGCATCGTTTGGCTTCAATCGGCTTTTAATCCGGGTTGCCTTCTAACAAGTCATAATTCTTGACCAGTCAACACACCTATTTATGTATTTTATCAATAATTTCTAAAGAATTGGCCTTAACAATGCGTCCAGAGAGTTCAGCTTTAGTAATACACATATGATCACTTTCAAAATGTTGATACCACTCGTGCTAATTGAAAATACAGATTAACGATAATATTTATCAAGTTTTTATTGGGTCTCTAATGTCATTAGATGTAAAAATCGATTAATCTTATGAAAATGATAAAACAACCCTTTCTGGTAGAACAAGCAAAAAGATTTAACTTTTCAAACTTATCCAAGAATCTTAATTAATTGCACCTCATTTTCATTTCTACCTTAATAAAGTGTAGCACAGAATCACAATTTGCTTGAGCATGCACAGATTTATTGCTAAACAAAGTGTAAGAAGATAAGCTCACAGAGAAATGTACATTCCTGTAACAATATTGTCAATGTAATTACCGTCGTCCCAATGTAATCTTACTCTAATTTTGCGGTTTGTTCTAGCGCCCACTCCGCTTTACGACTCCCGATTAACCAGCAGCTGTTCTCAGGAGGACAGCTGAAGATAAGATGCGTCGCAAGTTTGCACAACGTTTACCATCGCAGTTCAGAGAAAAGCGTTGCCTTAGAGAAACAAAAGCACAGGCCCCTTATCATCAGCACCACGACATCAAGTTCACTCTCAACGATCGGTTGGGAATACGCCCTGGCCGCTGAGAGATACCCGCAGAGTACACGTAAGGGTCCCCACTTTTACCATAAGTATACATTAATAACCAAGGCCTTAACACTTTTATTGCAAAATGCATTTAAAAAACAATTTTTTTTTATTTCATAAAATACAAGTAGGGGGTGCGCGAGCGCGCTCGTGCGAACTTTCCTTACCTACCTGAAGCACGTAATTCCGTCCAAATTAACTTTTGATGTCCGAACATGTTCGGCTCTCTTGAAAATTCCGTTGTAATTCCAAGCACGTATCAGGCTAGATTTACTCCCTGAAAGAGTGATAGCCTAGTGTCTCCTGCACTTATTTACTGCGTTAGTTTTTATGCCTTTTTATCCCTTAAAAAAGCAACGCGCGCATCATCTTTACTACCGGTAAAATACAACCCAACCCCTTGTTCACTATAAATAATTGGATTGCACATAATATTTATGCCTTATTCCTTACTACTAAATCTCCGATATTTTTTCTTTTCTCCTCCATTTAGTTAATTAGTACCGGAAGCCGCAGAGTGTCCCAAACCGCAATAGATCCAGATATTTATGAGGAATGAATAAATCATAGAAATCTTTTTTTTTTTTTCTTTTGTCCTGGCAAGGTATTAATTTTAATTGGCATTGAAATAAATTAAATATTAAAGCGAATTTAAAGGTGGAAAATATGTTACGTTCCCTTATTAGAAGGAATTAAGAGGAACTATTTTATACGGCAATTAATTATTATGTGGTCCTCGGTCGGGTGGGAACGAGTAGGTGGGACGGTAAATTTTGGATTTTTTTTATTTTATAAAGGATATTAAGAAAATTTTTAGATAAATAGTGTGGTATACTTTTTTCAATAATGAAGTGGCCTAAAATAGCATTCTGATTCGGTTTCATTAATATTAAATTTGGTTTTGAATTGTGCAACTTGTGCTGAACAGAAGTTCAAATATTTACAGTGGCGTCCGTTTAAATTTTTAATTCTTGTAATTGTATGCAACTTAATATACATCTCCACTTAAACAAAAGCGTATTGTTTATTACTTTATAACATAATAAAGATTGATTATATTATAAAACTGTCAAACGTAAAATAGCTATTTAAAAAAATTTCATTTTTATTATTGGATTGTTTAATCAAATAATATAAAACATAAGTGAATTTAAAATTTTGAATTAAAATTGATTTTTGGATAAATTTCTTTATTTCAAATTGTCGTATATCAATAAATATCAAAACCTATTAATATAATTTAGATTGCCTTTGTCAAATGCAAAATATCAGTATTTTGAATTTACCAAATGAATTTTAAATTTTCTAATTTTGTTGCGTGAAATTGTAAAACTTTCCAACTTCGAATTTAAGATATTTTTACCTAAATTTAAAATTTTTCGATTTACTTATATTTAGAATTTACTAACTTTGAATTTCACTTTTTCCCAACATCAAATTTTAAATTTTGTTCATATAATACTCGGATGATTGAGTGGCGGAGTGCTCAAATCTTACAAATAAAAATTTTATGCTTGAATTTAAATGTAACCAATTATTCAATTCTTTTATATTAAGCGGACATAAAATGCAAATTGTATGAATAAAGTATACGATTGAAGAGTAAAATGTACAAATCCCGGCGCCAAAATAAATCAATAGCTCCAAACAACTGTTGAAAAATAAAATAAAGAAACTTTTCAGTTTGGTTTACGATCTATGAGGGCAACTTTGTTACTTGTAAGTTTCCCTGTTTATTGTTTAAGAAGAACACTTAGTGAATTTATTAACTGATTTCTGAGAACTTTCAGTCTACTAATGATTTATTATCAACAGTTAATTAGATGGTAAAACTTGTTATGCAAAGCTTTGGATCAATTTGGGAAGTGCATTACAAAGTTTTCCCAGCAAATAAGAAACAATTCCTGTTGATATCATTTATATAAGTTCACTGAAAAAAAGTCAAATCGAGAAATTAAAAAAAAAATGAAAACTCAAAAATATCAAAAAATTGGCAAATCAAAAATTTGTAAATATGGAAAAGAAAAATTTTGAATTTTTCGACAAAAACAAAAAAAGTATTAACCAAACATCATTAAATGTTTGACATATTAACAGTTTGATAACAGACATTTCATTCTTGACATTTTAACGTTTCACGTGTTAATATTTTAAAATTGTGAAGTATTGTCTACTTGACGTTTTGTGATATTTTATTCGTCGTGAATTTCTTTTGCCAGAATTTTTTATTTTAATTATTGTAATTTTTGAAAACTTTCAATATTTTCAACATTTTCAAGGATGATAGTTTCCAAATTTTCGTCATTTCTAAATATCCTTTTTGTTTTCGCGATTTTCAGTATTCTCAACGACTGGAGTAGTTATTCTTTTTAATGATTGTTGATTTTTATTATTTTAATAATTTCGTCATTTTTGAGTTCTTTTTTTCGTTTTGACGATTTTCGTCATTTCATTTCGCGATAGAGAAACTTTCATATAGTAATTTTTCTGTTGGTAATTCGCAACAATCTTTTTTATCACACCATTTTAGAACCATCAATTAACAATTACTACTACAAATTACAACTGTTATTGTTATTTTCAGAAAAGCAAAAGGATTTTCATTATTTTCCACGACTTTTGAGGGTTTTTCGTTTTGATGATTTTCGTAATTTTTGTCATTTTAACGACTTTAATAATTTAATAATAATATAAAAACTATTTTATCCTTATCAGTTATTATAATAAAACTTATAATAAAATAATAATCGATTTGGTACCAATTGGTACATTTTTTGATATTATTTTGGTACAAAAAAACAATATTCGCGGAAAAACTGCAGTACATTCATCGTCCATTAGTTTTGACTTTGTGCGATCAATCGGAATGTCAATCTTTGGTCTAATTATCATTCCGATTTACTCTCTGAATTATTTTAATCCAATTCGGATCACCTCTTAAAAGATCGATGCTTCTATTCCATTTTAATGATGATGACATATATTTCGTTGACTAATTAATGATTTGTATTTTCAGTTATCTTCTCATCGGAGAGCATTAATGGGTCACCGTGCATCGCAACGTCCATCAAAACCCTATCGATACTAATTGTGTTGGTGTGCACTCGGTGAAACATTCTTCATTATTAAAATGAAAAAGAAATTGAAACCATTAGGTACTATAGATAGATATTTTGGAATTTGACACTTCCAAACAATTTTATGTGATAAATAAATTCTATTTATATGAAAATTCTATATTATAACTTAAAAAAAATTCCATGAAGAACTCAATACAGTATTTATGTGCTAGTAGATATTTTTCTACTGTTTTAGTATGTATTATATTTATATTTATATATTTAGGTAGGGAGGGAAATTTAAAAGAAGAAATGAAATGATGTAAATGAGAGAATGTTTTGCCAAGTACTATGAGGGTTAAATAAACACACCAGAGAACTAATAAGGTATAATATGTCATTAATAAAGGGATTATTTGTTTTGTATGAAAGTGCAGCAGCTTTGTACGTCGCTGTCTCTCTTGCTCCGCTGACAAACTGTGCGATGGAAATGTGTTTGTACAATCCTAATTATATTTTAATTACTTGTTAATGAATTGTAAGATATTTAAATATAATAAAGAATTATATTATTTTGTATCTGTAACATGTGTTTTATTATTTTATCCCTTTATTAGAAAATGTATTAGATGTCTCATCTTCACCAAGAACATCATCTTCTTTCTGCTTTTTTTACCGGAAACCCGGTACTCATTTCATGAACTTTCCGCTATTGCCTGTCGTGAATTTATTGTGAGATTCAATCAGCTAATCATTGTAAGGAATTTCTGTAATCAGTGGAGCACTTACAGCCTTTCGACTTAGATTACATGTTCTTTCTTGAAGCAATAACTTCAAATGGACTAACTAGCCTAAAGGGTTCTGCGACCCGTCCCGGGGTAAATTTTTTAAGTAAAGAAGGTGGAACGTTCCGGGAAGCGGTCTCGTGGTTCAAACCTCATCAGACAAATGTAATTCAATAAAAAGGTTTGACTAAATCCGCCCAGAAGGGTGAGAATTGCCGATTGGACCAGCTGAAGGTTCAGTGTCAGACTCATGTTTTTTCTTGGAAAATCACTAGAGAGGAACAAAATGCTCATGTATGTTATTACGAAGGAGGTATGCCTAGAAAAGTTACAGAAAATGAATAAAATAAAAAAAAAAACTTCATTTTTATATAAAAGTAGAAAAAAGAAAATTTGAATGGAATAAGTAGAAGTCACTGAAATGCTACACAAATGAGATAATTGGATTTTTGCTCGCTTTTTTATGGATTAGTGCGATGGATTCATATGCATGTTTGTGAAGAATGAGCATGTGATCGTAGGAAAAGGAAATTCGCAACGACTTGTAAAGCAATACGCACTCCTAGAATTACACAGTTGGCGCTATGCGTCTAGTATGTAATCATTTCTACTACTTCGTAAAATGCTTTTAACAAGTTTAGTTACGTAATATACTGTTATATCTTCTTAATATTGATTTTTCCGATTGGGAGATTCCCAAGGTAAAATTAAACTAATTAATAAATCATAATTGTGGATGAACTGGAAAGATCCAGCGGTATACCTGGGATTACTGTAATAATTATGTGACACTGCGGTTAAATGATATGCAATTAAGTCCTGTCATTTCATTACTAATCTGGCACCCCGATTGACTCCAAACAATTCCTCTCCTGTTTTGTAATGTCCTTTTGATGTACTTCAAAACCCTCTGTTTATTTAAATTAGTTATGTAAACCTACATTAATTATTTATTTAGTAATTGTTATTGTTCTCTGATAGCAAATTTCAGGTATTATTTGCACATAAAAGTTAACGGAATCGATTATGGAATAGGTCGAGCGATTAAATGCAGTTGAGCGTTTAAAATCTGCTCAATTCCTTGCATGGTGATAAGAACTTCCGTAGATATCTTTCGGGGATACTTTGTGATTGAAGCTTTAAGATTAATGGCGAACTTGAAAAGTTCGTATATGAAATCTTAATGTCTGTCTGTATGTGGGCGAGTGTATGTGGACTGTTTTATCTTTGGGTATTTTTTAATTTTAAAGTGCCAACACTTCAAATTTTATCTGAATTCGTTCTGTGTGTCCATGTATCTTTGTGTCTGTCTGTACCTTTTTTTGTGTTCATGAATTTTAAAATTCTGACTTCAGATTCTGATAGAGTATCAATAAGTAAGCTTAGGATTTGATGCCGCCCGCTGTACATCTTCAGGAACGCGTTCTAAATGGTGTCAAAAATAAACACTTTTTCAAAATTTTGCGCCATTAGTTTCTGTTTTGTCAAAAATAATGACATTGAAATATTTCAAAGCAGGTTATGTTATCCGTCATCGACCCAATAACAGGATAATGAAGCTTGTTGTTGTTGTACGCCAACCTATAAAAATAAAATGAATGCCGTAACCATTTTAATATAATTTAATTTAGATTTGTTCTGTCTATGGAAATGCTAGAAGAGCATTCTCAACTGGTTTTTTATGGATCATCTCCATTATAACAAATGTGAACAAAATTTCGTAACATTTTCACGAATTACCAAGAAACAAATTGTATATTAAAAATCAAAAATAAAAATATAAAAAGCAGAGCGACGAATTTGATTTAAATAACAAAATAGAAATTTACCCATAATAAATTAACTATTAGTAAAATGTTTCATATATCACAAGTAAGTACTTGCCAAAATCAACAATTGTACAGAACAATTTGAATTAATTAGTTTTTGACGTGACGGTTGATAAATTGAATAAAAAATATTCAATATGTTTAAATATGTAATGTTTTTTCTTGCGATTAATTATCTCATTCCTACATATAATAATTAACTTTATCCTTCGATGTAATATCTTTAAATTGTTCTTTGAAAATTATGTAAATGTGACTTATTATGAATCAAATATAAAAAACGCAAAGAAATCAAATGGACGTACTTTCTCAAAATTAAGGCATCAACATTTTAAAGCGAGATTCAAGATGAGATGCCATCAAATGTTTACAATAAAAGAAAATTTGGCCAAGGAATATTTAGAAAAGGAAGTACCTTATGGAAATTTAGTGTATTCACCCAGGTAATATTTTCTAAATATATTTGAGATTAACATTCTGAGATAAAAATTTCAAACATGGTATAGCATTTTCTTAAAATTCAAGAAAATTTATTTGGAAAGAATAAACAAAATTTTAACATTTATTCAGCCCAATCTTGATCTTGTTTTCTTTCTTTTTCAGTGAGAAAATTTTGAACTGTTTGTCTAAAGGATTAACAATACAACAAACTTTTGGTCTTTCAAAATGTCCAAAAGATTTACATAAACTTCCCGAAATTATTTCTCATGATAAAATAATGAAATATTTCAACGTTAAGAAACACATCGTATCAAAATCCAACAAGAATCTTAATTTCGACTCATTATTAACAGAATTCCTTACCGATCTGTTAATTCATAATACGACTTACATAAAAAAATAAATGCATTATGTAATTGTACAATCTTTTTAATATTAAAATTAAGAAAGGAGTAATTTTGAATATGTTGTTTTTATTCTTCTTTACTATCAAGAATGTTCCTTAGCTTTATGATAAACTTTCTTTTCCCTATATTTTTTCCACTTTTATTTATTTCTTTTACCGTACCATGTGTGTGGTAACACTGCTTCACTTAAAAACATGTTACCGACCTCTGTTTTACGCCATACGCATTTTTTTTTTCGTAACCCTAAAAACATGGAAATCTTCGCGTCCTTTCTATATATCTTTGACTTTCAAGTTCGTTTTGATAATGTTTTTAAAGTATTCTTAACTAGTTTCAATTTATTTTCTTAATTTTTAATTTTTTTCGTTTTTTAACATTTTTATTTTCGATTTTCATTTCTTGATTTATTGAATTTTTATATTTTCAACTTTTTCCCTTTCTTCAATATTTGGGCTTTGAGTTTTGAATTTTTTTCATTGTTATTTTCACATTGTTGCAAATCAAAAGAAACTTTTAAATCTTAAAGTTTAAAGAGTTCTAAAAATAATGAAGCTAATTGAATCGCGTTAATGCACTGCTTTGTTTTAAAAAGAAATTTCGAGATAATTCTCCTCTATACTTTTCATTGCTAATTTAAAGAGTTTAAAAAATCAATGAAATTCTGTACGTTTATCCCTTGGCATTATAAAATAATTATGTAAAAGAGTTGGGAGAATATGGGAGGAGTTCTCTTACGGTTGTAGTGATAGTGTATTTAAAAAAAAACCATGGCAGTGATACGGAGAAAGTGCGGCGTGTTAGTTCAACTTGGTGATCAAGAGAAAGAGTTCGCAGTGGGTTAACAATGAAAATAGCACAAATTAAAAAACTATTCACATTTTTCTCTATTTTTTTAATATTTCCTTCATGTAAGTACCCAAATAACATTTAAAAAAATCAGCTCTCAAAAAATATGAAACGCACCACTATTTTCTCTTTTTTTTATTAACTTAATATGTACCCGCATGTTTAAATAGACATGAACTATTTCAAGTTTATAAATCCGGGCTGTAACTTTCATAAGAAATTGTGAATGCATGAACTCACTTTCGGTCGATTGCAACATAATAAAATTTGAACGTTGAGTTTTTTTTTGGTATCATCAGATTTTTTGCTTCCTGCATAATGCGAAAATGGAAAGTTGTACAACTTTTTTTTAAATCTTTTGTGCAATATTATATAACCTACAGATAAATCTGCTTGATAATTTCACTCGTTTTTATATATGTGTGTGAATGGAAACCAATTAGATTGATGGAATATAATCGTGAAATGTATCTTCTTAGAGAAAAAAAGTAATCCACTTGACCAAGATTCCGCAAAATCGATTTGGTTCTTCGAGAATTAAATTGTTTGTGTATATAAAAGTTTTTGTTATTGTAAGGTCTTTTTTCAAGAGCTTAATTAAAATTTTAATCCATTCACAATTTATTTCCTTTTATTTTTAAAGTGGGCAAAATGCAAATTGAAGCGAAAATTGTAGAATTAATCTTTTATGTCATTATATTAGTGTAATAAAATATAATTGTAGCAAAAACTGTGAGAAAATTAATCATTTTAAGTATGATATTAGTCCAAATAAATTTTATGAGTTGTATACCAATGTAGTAGGAGAACTAGTACATTTTTGATGAGATGTAGTAATAATATTACACGAAGAAAAAATCTGTAGCAGTATCTTCGAATTCCAAGAAGTATCGGAAAGTTACAAGAGATCATTAATTAACTCACATTTTTGTAATTTTAAATTTTGATTCTTCATATTTTGGTTTCTTCTATTTTTTTAATTTTCCGGTTTTTCCAATTTTTATATTTTGGTGATTTTAAGTTTTTAAATGTTGGCATAAAACACCAAGTGTTATAACTAATGTATTTTCAGAATGTACTTTCCGAATCTACAGCCAGAATGGAAAAATAAAGTTATAATGTTAAAAAAAAATAATTAAAAAATTCAAAATCTGAAAAGAAAATGGAAAAATTGTTAGCATTAAAAAAATGTCTTAAAATTTAAAAATGAAAATTAATAAATTTGAGGAATTGAAATTCAAAAATCTGGAAAAGACCAAACCGGAAAAATCTAAAAATTTCAAAAATCAAAGATTCCAATAAATCGAGGAAGATGTAGTTTAATTAATTATAAAATATAAAAATAAAAAAAATGTAATTTTATTGGTAACATTAATTAAAAAATAGTTTTAATTAATGGGAAAAAATCGTGATCATAAATTTTTTTTTCTGAGATTGAAGAATGCATTATAGTCAATAAGAGGCCTTGAAAGAGCGGCATTGAGTTCCTATAATTAAGAAGGTTTCTAGTTCAAGTCTACAATATTATCTTTAGAACTCCTCGAGATAATAATAATAGAAATTATGTTCTTTATAAACTTCTGTTTTATTCAAAGTTATTTTAATTATATTCCTAATTTACATTTCAAGAGCGCGAGTGAATTAATGAAGTAATTTTAAGAGTAAAAACATAATAAGTCTTGAAAATGTTAAATTAATCTTTTCTTTTTATTTCTATTGTTAATTACTTGTTTATATTTCATATATTATAATTAATAATAATATAAAATATTTATTATAAGATTAAATTATTACTACATAATTGACAAAATTGGAAAGAACTTGTCACAAATTTTAAATAATGTCAAAGAATGTTAAAATGTAAAAAAAATCAAAAACAAAAATTTTGGTTACATCTTGATTTACAATGTTTTTTCTCTTTTACACTATTTTCAGATTTCACGAACTTATATTTTAATTTAGAATTATAAAAAATTTAATATATTAAATATTTTTTATTGTTTTTGTTATGATAAGATGCTATTTCTTTATTAATTATATTATCATGAAGGTGAGGATTAGTATTTGAAAGGATGGATGTTTATATTGAACAAATAGGATTCATTTATTTTCATTTTACTTGATGAGAAAATCTTCTGTGAAGTATCAAAAGCTGGATTATCATACGTGATAGAATAGAGAATTGTTGGATTAATTATATCGCAATACATTTACTTATTTGCGCTGTGAAAATATTTAGGAAAACAATATCAAATGTATTTCTTGTATTTCAATTAATTGTTTACTTAATACAAATAGAATTAATGATTGATTTTTTTTCTGGAAATCTACAAAAGAAAAATATTGCATCAAGTATGTATGTCGTTTGAATGTAATCTATCAATGGTTCCGTACTACAATAATATCCAAACCTTCCAAGATACAATCAGTTTTTGGTGTTAGTTCAATTCTAAAAGTTCTTCAATTAAAATTTTTGATATTTATGTTTACAAATTCAGGAAAATCATGTTGCGTAAGCTTGCTAGTGCAATTCTGAAATTAATTGAAACGAAACTCGCCATGTACAAACATTATTGGTATTTGACTCATTTTTTTTTATTTTGCATTATTCCATTTTTTAAATTATTTATCAATTTTGCTATTTTTTACTTTTCATTAAATTCCCTGAATTTTTATTTCTTTGCAAATTTTCTATTTTCTATTTTTTTCGTACTTCATGGAATTGACATACTGGAATATATGTATCCAAGTTTGTCGTGGACTGAAACAGCCAATGGCTATCGTTAAAGCATAAATCTAGTATGCAAAATAAAAATGCAAAATATGAAAACATCAGAATGTTAAAAGTCAAAATTATAAATCGCAAAATGTCTCGTGTCTCATTACAATGAAATCAATCGTGTGCTTCAACCCATTCCAACTACTTACATCAGAAACGACGATAACATTATTCAGTCTCATCCGTACCCCCATATCCCAAGTTACGAATTTTTTAGTCAACGACAGGCATCCCCAGCAAAATTTGCAGTAGAAGACAATAAAAAATGAAGAACCAGGCTTGGAAACGCAAAAGGACGTGGAACAGAAAGCATCGACTTCCAATATACGTAATCATCGCTGTGGTTTAAATGGAATCATTCATTTTTATCTCCATAAATTTTAATCACTTTCATTATCTATTCCAAAATAGAATTCATTGTATTTTACTGAACTCGTGTCATGCATAATTGTCAAAAATTTACGACGAGAAATTTTTGACAATAATGTATGACACTAGTTAATTAGAATACAGTGCATTCTATTTTTGAATAGAGTGCAAGTTGATAAAATGAAATTAATTAAAATTTATGCAAATAAATATGAATATTTCCAGATAAACCACAGCGATGATGCCGTATGACAGAAGGCACAGAAAAATTCATAAAGATATGGAAACGGATTTGTTAGAGGATTTACATCATAAACCAGTTTTAGGAACGTCCTTGCAGCTATATCAAAATCTCCAGTTGGGATGGAAAAGAAAATACAGGAAAATATTCGTCAAAGAAAGAAAAGGTAATAAGAGAAACAGCTCGAGATGAATCCGACGTCCAAAAAGAAAAAACGAAAAGCATGCAGAATCTGAAAAGACAACCAAATTAAATTTTGACAAAGCAGAATATCCACGAAGATTTCCAGAAATTCCAAGCTGAAGCGAGAATACCTCGAGGATGATATGGGAGAAAATTTGGACAAAAAGCAAATGTTGAATTTGTATTTTTATAAATAAAATATATTTTTGAAGTATTAATGACTTTCATTTTGTGAGGTGTTCAAATTTTGACTTTTCAAATTTAAAAAATTTTCGTCTTTCAATTTTTTTAATTTATCGCTTCTTGATATTATAACTATTTTTTTATCTTTAATTTTGAATGTTATCGTTGTTCAAGAAAAAAAAATGTATAAAACGGTCTCAATAATCCTTTTGACTCTCTCCACTCTGTTAAGGTTTTTGGTCACACTAAAAACGTTACGGAATTTTTTATTTTTACGTGGAATCAGCTAGCAAACAGTAACAAGCTTCATTACTGTCCTACTGGACCTTACTGGACCTACTTTTAGCAGCAAAATAACGCAAAATGTAACCTGCAGTCAAATGTTTGAACTTTCATCTTTTATTTGACAAACCAGAAAATCATGGCGGGAGATTTAAAAAATGTCATATTTTAGTCCCCGTTTTCAAAGGGTTCCTTAACAATTATCAAATTGCAACAAAGAAACAGCACCCACTGTTTTTCAATGTATTTTCTGAATGTTCACTCGAATCTTATAATTATTACGGATGATAATAATAGCATAGACTTGTAAAAAGCTTATTATGCGCGAGTAGAAAATAAATATTTACACACAAAATTTCTAGCGACGAGTATGAAATTCTACGAGTGCGTATTACTTTACAAATCAAGTTGCGTAATATACTTTTTCTACGACCATTTACACAATCTTCATCGACAAAAAATGTATCCATCACACTATTTCCTAAATAAGTGAGCAGAAATACAATTACCTCATTTCTATAGTATTCTCGGTGATTTTACTTATTCCATTCAAATTTTCCTTTTGTTTTATTTTCTAACTTTATTCATTTATGACAGATAATAAAATAAATGTACGAAAATAAAAGTACAAAGAAATGTAGCTTAACTAAACTAATAATTGCAATAATTTAATCAGAGTTATTAATTTCATACCCCTATTTAGGTATATCATCATACCCCATCAATCTCTCTCAGTTAATTAATTGATGACCAATAATTCGAAACCTAACACAAGGATCATTGCAACAAGGTGCATTAATTAATATCCCACAAAATCATGGTTTACTCCTAGTAATTCATTATCTCAAGATTAATACAAATCTCATAAAAGAATAATAAATCGTTGTTTTACGAACAAAAGAGAAATATCCACAACAACTCCTATACGTACCATATTTTTAAATTAAGGATGCCCTAAGGCTTGAAAGTAACTCCTACCATGTAAATACAACCGACACTTTCTTCTCCGTAAATAAATCATTATGTATTTGTTTTTTTTATATAAATCTCACAAATGTTTATGTAAGTTTACTTCTGTGGGGATTTTATTATTCTCTTTGAAATTACAAAAAAGAAATCACGAAATAACTTTTATATATGAAAGAACGGAAATATTTAATTCATTTATTATTAATAATAACAGAATATTTTTAAACCTATAATAATTTTAATTAAATGAAATCTGTTAACCCCTATATATGAACTTTCTATTTTTATTATTAATTCATATATGCATGTATTAAATATTAGATTGTATTATAATTCCAAACAAAGAAAACTGGCTTTATGGAATATCTCAACTATGTTATTATGTAATATGTAAATATTATGCCTAAACATATGTCATACTTTGAAAATGTATTTGGAAATTAATATGCAAACAAAATTAAATTATTAATAGAAACAACGATTGGATAATATATCAATAATATCCATATGTTGTTATATAAACGTATTAACAAAGCAAATATTCAAAATTCAGAATTTAGAAAAACGCTTTGTTTATTTAAAGAAATTATGACTAACTTTTTTGGAAAGTTTAATTTTAAATTAGTGATTTCTTTCAAGCAGAAATGATCTTTAGACTTTTTGTATATTAATTGTGAAAACCGCAAATATTTTATATACGAAAATAGATATTTAACGTACGAAGTATGAGAAGAAAGTAAGTGTACTAAATTTTTATAGGTTTTTGATACATTTATCATAGAATTCTCCCGCCACATCTTGTGTCCAATTTTTGCCTTCTCCATCACTTCCTCGTCGGTTGAAAATCTTTTTCCACCAATGTGCGTCTTCGGGGATGTAAAAAGATGATAATCAGATCGAGCCAAGTCGGAGAAATGTGGAAAGTGGTTCAAAACATCTCATCCGAACGAGTCAAGAAGTTGCTTCATGGCGTTGACCGTGTGGGGCCTGGCGTTGTCGTGCAAAAGGAAAACTCCGTTCTGCAGCATTCATCTCCTTTTGTTTTGAATCACCCTCCGTATTTATTTTGGGCCTCATAATAAAAATTCGTTCAAAATCTTGCCTTTGTGGTCCCAAATCACAGATCTCATGATTTTTTGGCTAAAATTATATTTGGTATCAATTTTTTTTGCTGCTAATGATGAGGCGAGGTGCCATTGGGAGGATTGTCGGATTGTCTCTTGGTTTCAGGGGTATAGTGGGCAATCAAAGTTTCGTCCCCAGTAATAATAGAGTGAAGAAAATCATTCGAAATTCGCACCTGGCCGAAGGTTTCACTGACATTTTTACGCAAAATGATTCCAGATCGACAGTTTTGAACGCACTGATCCTTGCCTGGGTTGCAAAAGGAAGGAGCTAACCTACATGACAGTGCACCGAATGTATCAAAAAAAAATCCATTCGCCCGTGAGAGCTCCAATACACTTACTTTCTAGACATGCCTGGTATATGGCCAAGAATCTTTCACCTGAGACTAAACTACCCCAAACTAAAACTTCAAACAGACGAGAACCATCACTTGCACAAAAATTTAAGAAATATATGCAAAAAAAATGTTGAAGAACTTCGAAAAGTAGGATAGAACTACCATGCTCACGTTCCCATCTCAGAACTTTGCGTTTTTGTGGACCTGTGCAATTATTAACGCGACAACTTCAATTTTATTCAATTTGGAGATAGACAAGTAGATGACAATAAATTCAAAATCCGACAACGTATCCCATTTTAATATATTTTTATGAAATAAAATATGCTATTCGGAGAAAAAATGGTTGCGTATGCTGCGTATGGAATTTCCTACATAAACATCCATACTCTGCACACCAAATGACACCCTTTCTCGTATTAACACACAATGTACTTTGTTCATTTGATATAACTCGCTTTGATTACGGTGTATCCACCACAAACATATACATTAATTACAATGTATGTTAATTCTTTCCATAATACTATTAAATGGGTTATCCGAACAAAGTCATAAACAATATTTTCTTGCATTGTTGAATTATTAATAATTCAAACTCAAAAAAAAAGGAAAAATGTTGATTTTAACTTTGTTCTAAAGTTTTTTCGATTATTAATTGGATGTATTTCTAAATAATATTAAAAATACAAAAAAAGAAAGTAAAACGTGCGTATTTTACAATCTAATTTTTAAACTCGTAATTTAATTTTACTTAATTCAATAAAATTTACTCACTTAACCCAAATTAATAAAAATAATTGCGAACGCAATTTAAAATGATTAATTTAATTGTCGATATGAGAAATGATAAATACACGCTTCAAACATTCCGACACAAATTCTGTTCAATTTGCTCGATAAATTTATAGTGAAAGTACTTAACATGTGCAATTAAATGCCGTAAATATGAAAAATAATTTGAACTAGTACTAATCCTTGTAATATCAAAATTTGAGCCAATTACATGATAATAATCTGGCACAATGGTGTGAAAAGAGATCTTAATAGCACACTCGATGGAACAATAGGCTATTGTGTAATAGCCTCTTTTCAGGAATTACACTTGCGAGAAAATGAAATTGAATTTACTAGTGAAAATTATGCGAACAAATGTTGCCCCCAAAATGCAATATTCTTTTTGTGGGTTATTAGAATCGGGTCATTCCAATTAAAATTTCATAACTATTTTCAGATGTATATTCAGCAAGATGCTTGGAAAATGGAAGGTTTTACAGAGATCCAGATCGACCTCCTCATAAAGTATGGACAGGACAAGAATGCGCTAAATATTTCCTATGTCTTGAAGGAGAAGTCTTTGAATTTAGATGTTCAGTTGGTTTACTTTTTGATGTAAATCGACAAATTTGCGATTTTAAATCGAACGTGGATAATTGTGATGTGACCGCAGGTTAGTTAAATTAAAGTAAAATTTCCATTTTATCGAAAATTTCCCTTTTGTGTAGAAGCTAGCATCCCGAAACCCCTACTGGAACAAGCTGAATGTTCCGATTTTGAATTAGGATGCGCGGATGGTTCCTGTTTGCCCGAGGAATATTTCTGTGATGGTTCAATTGATTGTCCGGATGGTAGCGATGAGGGACATTGCGACCTTTACTCCGACCCAAATACAGCGACCCCCTGCAACCTTCAAACATGTAAATTACCCGATTGTTTCTGTTCTAAAGATGGTGAGTGAAAGTAAATTATTTGAAAATAATTGCACGATTGAGTTATAAATCTGAATTATTCAAGAGAAGGAGAAATTGTGTTTATTGCATTTTAACAATACTTTTCGTGTGTTGTGATTATAATTAAGGGAAAGGAAATGAATTTTCTCTTTAGGAACACAAATTCCTGGAAGACTGGATCCCTCTCAAGTTCCTCAAATGATTGTACTTACATTCGATGATGCCATTAATTTTGATAATTATGATCTTTATACTAAAGTTCTGTTCAATCCTAATCGTACAAATCCTAATGGTTGCCCGATCGTTTCTACATTTTACGTCAGTCATCAGTACAACAATTATCAACAAACACAGAAATTGTGGAATGGTGGACATGAAATTGGCGTACACTCAATAACGTAAGTAAAATTTACAAGAAAAAAAAATTTTACATTTGCATATGAACACAATTTTTTTATTTTTTCAAACCTTTCAATACTTTAACTTTCCAACTTGCTAATTTATTGAAACAAGGTGATAAGAAAAGGTAAAAGGATTTGGAATATTCTTTTCTTTTCTTACTTTTAATTAGTTTTCCACTTATCTTATTATAAAAAATATCTTAAATCAACCAGTTTTCTTACATTTCTTTGCTATTTAAAGAATTTTTATAACCATGAAAAGATTTTTGAAAAATCACACTTCATCTCAATGTATTAAAAATTAATTTATTTCTAGACATAGAGGGCCAGAAGATTGGTGGTCTCAAAATGCAACCATAGAAGATTACTTTGATGAAATGGTGGGTCAAGCCAACATCCTTCACAAATACTCATTAATTAGAATGAATGATATCAAAGGTATGAGAGTACCATTTCTAAGAGTTGGTTGGAATCGTCAATTTTTGATGGCAAAAGAATTTGGTTTCCAGCATGATAGCTCAATTGTAGCCCCATTTAACGATCCTCCACTTTGGCCATACACATTAGAACATAAAATTCCACACCCATGTTCAAGTATGTAACAAAAAATATCTTTTATAAGCAAATAGGTTGATAATAATTCTTTTACAGATGTAGGACAAAATTGTCCAAACAGATCATATCCAGGAATTTGGGAGATGGTCTTGAATCCCCTTATTGTTAAAGAATATACTTGTGTGATGTTAGATAAATGTGCAGCATCTTTAAATGGGGATGAAATTTACAAAATGTTGCATCACAATTTCAAAAGGCATTACTTGACCAATAAGGCACCGTTTGGTTTGTATTTGCATTCCACTTGGTTCAAGAAGCCTGAATATTTGCATGCTTTTATGGTGAGAACGACTTTTTTATTCTTTTTTAATTTTGCCCACATACTTAATAAAAGCTATCCTAATAGTATTTAAAGGTCTACTCCTGCACATTTTTTTCTTCCAAAACATTCTTCTTTTGTCATACTTAAACGGCTCATACACGGTATGATCTGTCGTAAAACCTGCAGTGCGATAAGTCGAAAGTTAAATCGTACGACGTATAGTTCCAACTTTTTCTGCACAAATCGTTACAATCTAGAGTACGATCGTCCGACGAATGTCCACTTTAGAAACGCGGTCGCATTACAGGCAGTACAAAAGCACACTGTTGTTCAGACTCAGATTGTACTACAAATCGTACTGCAGATCGTAACGTGTATGGACCGATTCTAATTAATGCATGACTATTTTGTGGGGAGGGTGGTAATTTAACCTTGAAATGATGGAAATGCAATTATCACCTTAAAAATTATGAAAATGTACGAAGAATATTCTTTTTTCATTCTCATTAATTAATTATTTATTTTTGTAGAGGTTTATGGAAGATGTTTTATTGCAACCCGATGTTTGGTTTGTAACGAACTCACAAGTGATAGATTGGATTAAGAATCCGACTCCAATAAACAAATTGGATTCATTTAAAAGTTGGGATTGCGAATATATTTTCACCTCTACGGAAATTGCTTGTCCCATTCCTAATATTTGCAAATTATACAGTCAAGTCTTTCAACAAGAAAGATATTTCCACACATGCTCGAAATGTCCTCCGAAATATCCTTGGATTAGAAATGAGTTTGGAGCTGATTAGATTTTTCTTGTAATTGTTTTAATTTATTTATTTCCTGTATTTTATTTTTATTAAATAATTCGTTGTACGTTTAAACTTATTTATTCCTACATTTGGCGGGTGAATCATCGTAGGTTTCTCGAATGGCAGTGAAAGAATTTCCAAAGATGTTTGAAACTTCGGAAGATGAATCAATAGAAAGAAGCTTGGGAAAGAGCTTAGAGTTCCAGTTGAATAAAACTTAGGAAGCTAGAAAACAAATGAGGAGTTGAAATAAAGAAAACAAAATGAAAATAGATAATTCAAGAAATCTTAATATTAATAGATAAATAAATAATCTAGAACAACAAAGTCAAAACTAAATAAATACAAAGAAACTCACAAATAGATCATCTGACTCATAAAAGAAGCGAAAGTGGACGGATGAACACTGTAAAAAATTCATGATCATTTCAACATATAGAAGCCACCACCAACAATAGAAATAGAAGAAATACAAACAAAAATTGCAAAATGCTAGTTAGGTGATGTACCTGAACTAAAATCTTTGATTTGGAAAGTCAAATTCGGATTTTATGAAAAATCTTACATACAGTTATTTATGTTTTAAAATATTTAAATATTGAAAATTTGTATAACTCAGCAGAAAAATATTTATAAGGACTAATTTCTGTAAAACGTGTTTTTTTGAGTTGTAGAATCAATTAAAAATGATGAAACAAAGTGGCGTTTTCAATTGGAATCCTCCAAATTAAAAATTTTTTTTTACTAAGGGCTGCAGTCATAATCATATACCAAAGTTCTGAAATTGAAGTAATCTCTAATTACCAAAATATGGGGATTCCCCTAATTCAATTGGACTCATGCTTCTCCTTTTTAGCCCTTTAAAAATATTTCACATAAAAACAATTAAATTTTAATTCGTTTTACTTTAATAAGTTAAATAAAAAGATTTAGGAAAAACTTACAAATTTGCAAGATTTCAAAATTGTCTAAAACATGCAAATAAAGTTGCCTGCCTCTCGCGCATGATCAATAAAAATTTAAATGCTGCCAATTTGTAGCTGTCATATGTTGGTGCCTATGGTTGGTGCTGTTGGTGCATATTTTGAGTGTCATAATAAATTCCCGTAAAAAATGTCGCCTTTTACCGGCTACATTATATTTTCCTTAACGTTAACATTATTTTACTTCGGCAGTCTCATCCATTTTCTCACAGATTACGAACCTACAAAATGTGAAATGACGTATATGTTTGAATACCCGCAATTTGTTGTAAGTATAAAGGTTATGTTTTTGTTATCATTAAACAAACATCCCAAAATTTACCCGTGGACATTCCTAAAAGAACCTCCCCAACATGAATTCAAACCTTCTTGCAACATAACATGTAACTTTAGTCATGAATGTTGATGTCATGCAGATATAAATAGACGAGCTTAATATTCGATGAGCCGAAGCCAAATTTTATGTCAATTTTTTATTTCTTTAGCGAATTGAAAGTAATGTGGATCAAGTTTATAAACGATATGGATTATATGCATATAGTGAGGGTCGACACACTGAATCAATCAGAAATATGAAATTTAACGGTATCCCAGTTCTGTTTATACCTGGAAGTGGTGGATCTCACAAACAAGGTAAAACTTCCCCTATACATCCATCTATACAGGCAACAATTTCATAACTTAAATATTTTTAGTGCGCTCATTTGCTTCCATTGCACTACGAAAATGGATCAATTCAAGATTATCTTATCATTTTGATTACTTCACTATTGATTTGAATAATGAGTTAAGTGGTTTAAATGGCGCCTTACTCGAAGATCAGTTACATTATGTAAATCAATCAATTAAAACCGTAATGGAATTATATGAGAAAAACAAGATTCCAATATATAAATTGGTTTTAATCGGACATTCTATGGTACCCCATATTGATAATTTAGGCTACCACAATAAATCCCTAATTATCTTTTCAGGGTGGTGTTATAGCCAAAGCAATTCTAACTTCCCTTCCAGAAGATAATACATTAGTCCCAATTTTAATCGCCCTTTCGGCCCCATTGACAAGACCTGTTGCAGAACTAGATTTTTATTTTAATAATTTTTATCGGAAACGGATTCTAAATGCTACAATTCCAAAGGATACAGTATTTATTAGTATTGCGGGAGGTTATGATGATTTTATGGTGGCTCCATATTTAACACAAGATGGAGATATTAATTTAATTGTATGAGCCCAACTTTTTTTTTTTAATTATTAAATAATTCTTATTTTTAGGCAACTTGTGTCCCTAAATCTTGGGTATCACCTGATCATAAAGCGATTTTATGGTGCAAGCAATTAGTTATGGCAATTAACAGAGCTCTATTTGAGTCTGTTGATACGATTAGCAAACAAATATCCAATGACCGTGATTATCGCATTACAGTTTTCAGGCATCATTTAATTAAAGTAAGAATTAAATTTTCCTTTTATATATGTAAGTCAATATAATTTTTGCTTTCCAGCATAGTGGAATAAAGGTACAACAATTGGAGAGATATTCTACTTTGGTTCCTATTAATAGTCAAGGAGAATGGTTTGAAAGTATTTACCGACAATATTCTATAAGATTGCATAAGGGCTCTAAGGAAGTAAGATGGTATATGATGCCAATTATGATCCAGCCTCAGTATGAAGCTCTTACTTTGGTTGGCTTAAACTTAGATCAAGTTGATTGGGTCTTTGCTTGTCCTGCTATTAATATTCGAGCTGCAAGTAGAATCTGGTAAGTATATATAACGGAAAAGTTGCAATACTCCAATATTGATCAACTGAAGTATGTAATTGAGTAACTCTGATGAAAAAATGATCCCTAAATTCAACTTCAATCTCATATATTTCATGTAGTTCATTTTAGTACTAATATCTTTCTGAATTCTCACTAACAACAAACTTTTGAAAGTTAATATTTTAAAGTCCCATAAATTAATATTCTTTTCCATTTTAGTGATAATGGGAGGCATTTAACACATCTTTCAGAAATTTCTCCTTCATTAAAATATAAACGCCGCACCTTGAGACTAAACATGTTTGATTTAAAACGTAACTATACAACTGCCACACATGTAGTAGCAAGAGTTCTTCCTACAGATGAACCGGTATGTTCATGACAAAAAAAAAATTTTTTAAATGTACGATATAATTCTAATATGATTTTTAGTTGATATTTCATATTGACATACACAGTCCAGCTGAACGTACTATTACTCTTAATAATCCACCAAAATGGTATTCGTTTAAAGAAGAAATTTTAATTGAAGAGACTCTAGAAAAAGCTATAGAATATAATTTAGTTTTACCGTACTTCAATCACATTACACAAAATTTGATTTTAAATTTGATCCCAACAGAATGCACATCACATTCTCATCATGCAACTGGAAGTTTACTGGTTCCCTGGGATAATCATGATATGCATGGATTTGTAACGTAAGTGAAATAGAAGTATTTAAGCAATTTATCCTTGAATTTCATTCCAACTAATTTTTTATTAATAATTGTAAAAATGCGTATTTAAAATATATTCATATACTTTTTCAGAGAGACAGAAAAGAGGCCAATTACATTTCGACTGTATAAATCCAAACCAACAAATTTAGATCAAGAGAATTCGGCAACAATCCGCCTTACTTTAGATCCCACTTGTCGTTATAAAGTCGGGTATGTCTAAATATTTCATCCATATTTTGAATTTGATTTGATTTTTTTTCTAGGGTTAAGTACGGTTTACAATTTGGTAGTTTGGCTAGATTTTATTCCCCACTACTATTAGCAAACATAGCTGCTATAATTTTAATGACTTTAAGATATCAATTATTAAATATTTCAGAAAAGGAACAGTGTTCTTTCTTTTTCACAGCAATTAAATCAGGAGCAAAGCCATTTTATATTATAACAGTTGTAAGGATACTTTCAAAGTTCACCAGGTAACCTCTTCAAAGATTTAACCAACATTTAAATTAATTTATTAACATTTCAGTTTCAAACCGCTGGCATTATTAATTCCAGAATCCGATTGGAAAGTTCTTAACGATGAAAATTTAGATTTTATTGTTCTTCCGGTTTTACTGTACATGACAAGTGTTGGAATCGTTTGGACTTTGGGGTTGGGTTTATCAATTTCTTTTATGTTTTTTGAATCAACAATACATAAAATCGCATTGAAGTAAGTCTGTATTACCATTTTATTGAAAACATTTTCAAGGTACTATTGTGGCAATTTTTTTTAGATTTGTTTCGAGAACTTTTAGAGGAACAGCAGCTTGGACTGATCATTTAATGAGTGCATTTGAAAAGGTGCCTGGAGTTGTGGCAGCTACTTTGATCATGATGAGTTTTACTACAAGTGGTGGATTAGCTATTTGTTTAGCTACAGGATTTTACTTTTTAAAGGTAAGAATTAGTGACCAAAACTGGATCATGGATTCAAATTCCATTAGTAAATAATGACATGGAAGTATTTTGCTTAAAGAGAATTAAAAGTTGGCAAAATAAAACTTAGTTTAAGAATTTTGTTTTCGAACTTTCTTCCTGAAAAAATTTTTATCTTCACATTTATTTATTTATTTTTTATTTATAGCTCACTCAAATGGCTCAAGACTTCATTGAAGATTTAGTAAAAAGCATAATAAAAGCCCTAACAAAAAATATAAGAGAAAAAATTTTAAACTCTTTAAAAAGGAGATGGGTCAGGTTCTGGCATGGCTCTAAGGCGGCAGCTCTTTTATATGAAGCTCAGGAAGCTATTAAAGCATCTGAAACTACACCAGTCCAAGAAGAAAGAAAAGAAATTGAAGAAATACAACCGAGTACATCATACAGAGGAAAAGCAGCATCAACAACGACCATAGAAGACAAAGACACTCAAACAAATATTAATAACAAAAAGATTTTATATTACAAAGCTGATCCAAATAATCCAGGCGAATTACTTATATCCGATGCTATAGATATTGAATATGAAACACCAATTAAAATTGAGATAATCGAAAATGATAAAGTTAAAACAGTAACCGGGGAGGAATTAATTGAAATGCTAGAATCAAAATTGGTGCAAACAGACAGCACTATTACTAACACTACTGACCAAACGGATAGTACATATACAGATGGTAGAGAGAGTACAGAGGAAACTGAAACATCTGAAGGCAATGAAGAAATACAAGACAATGCACCAAAAGAAACTAAGAAGACTGATTTCATACCTAATATTGATATTAGCTGGATTAAGGAAATCATGGAAAATA
Source organism: Coproporus ventriculus (assembly GCA_027574865.2). NCBI lineage: Eukaryota > Metazoa > Arthropoda > Insecta > Coleoptera > Staphylinidae > Coproporus > Coproporus ventriculus. The sequence goes on along the minus strand of JAODAH020047442.1, from coordinate 165,870 downwards.
ATGAAATTTTTTTTCATTTCACCATTTTCTTATTATATTTCATTGTGGCTTGTCTGAACGTCCCTTCTGTTATTACATGGGCACGAAATTATAGGTAAGGATAAAGAATTTATAAATTTTGATCCATTTTCGGTTTCGAAATCAAACATTACAAAAATGTGAAATGGGTAAAGTACACAAATAGGACCCGATTGAAAGTTATTCCATACAAATCTAATTTTTTTGGGGTTTGGAAAATAACAGACATCCCGATAGACTTTAAGAAAATCACCTAATAAGCTAATTTTATTTTTTTTTTATTTTTAGGTATAACAAACATTTAGAAACGGACCCAGCATTCATTCCTGGTGTAATTTTAAGTGTATGTGCTTTACCATTATGGCAGTTTGAATTTCCCCGTGTGGATCGCCATTTTTATTTGGAATTAAGCCAATTTGTCCATGGTATGGCTGTTATCTCTCTGATATATGGTGTAATATCTATTTATCGTTTATCCTTTATTTTATCAATTACTGTTGCTGCAATTACCATTCATCAAATATTTGCAATGAAGAAACCAGAATCAGATGAAAGTAATCAATCTAAGGATGATGATGATGAAATGTCTTATCAAAATCGAGTTAAAGCTAAATGGGAATAAAATGCAATTAAATTTTGTATTATTTTTTTTTGATTTTTAAGCCAAAGTCATGTATTAATTTAACTGTGATATACAATTTTTTTTCTTTTTAATTTAAGTATGTTACAAATGAACAAATATGTGCCTTTAGTATTATTTGAAACATTGAAGGTTTGTTATTTAACAAAGAAAAATATTGTAAATGTGACATTAAACGATAAAATAGGATTTTAAAAATTAGTTCCCCATTAACCCTAAGATGCATATCTGGTACAAAATTTATTTTTACATGAATTGTGCCTCAACTCACAAATTTATTGAAATAAAACTACATAGAAGCAATGTTTCTCCAGGTTACTTGGCACATACTGAACAAAAAGGGTCGGCCTCTAAACCCAGCAAACTCTTCACTAATTGTTATATTGGTATCTTGTATGTTGCATGTTTTGAAAACACCCACCAGAAATAATAAGTCGAGACATATTAATACAACAAATTTTCTTGTAAGATTTACAGGCCCAATTTAACTAAATTCAATATAATAAATTATTTTTCAATTTAAAATTTAAATAAAATTGTTACAAGATCAAAACTAATAAGGAATAGGCGGTACACTGAAAGAAAGAGAACAAAGGTAAAAATAAAACATTATTTGATTTATAAAATAATTTAGATCTGTTCAAGTTTGCGCAAACATAAGTTCGTATATGAAAAATATTAAATTAGAAAAAAAAAATTGAGTGAATATAAAAAAATGTAGGAAGTTGGGTTTTTAGAAACTTAGACATCATTTAAAAACGATTGTGTCTAACATAGCACCCAGACATTGAACGATATTATTCGTCATCAGCACATCAACCTTCTCCTCCAAATGGCGTTTCGGATCTTGTTTTCCCACATTCTTAATAGCCAATTGTTCGGGTGTCATTTTTTCTTCTTCTTCCAATGCTTTATTATAATTTTTAGCTAAATCTAACATATCTGACACAGTCTTTTCATTAACGGTGCAATTTTCTGTATAATTTGCTAATGTAAGGCCATCCATCCATGATTTTTTATGTAAATTTAATAACATTTTCTGCTCCAATTCATTTTTACGATAATTTATACTTATGGAATAGTAATGGCGATTTAATCCGTGTATTAGTGCCTGCACCGATGGCTTTTGTAAATGACCCAAGTTGGATGTTGTTTGTCGTGGTTCTTGACCCAAAACCATCATATTTGGATTTATTAATCTAAAAATTAATAAAAATATAAATATTATATAAATTAAGGGACTTAAAAATAAAATTACCTAAAAGCATCTATCACTACTTTTCCTTTTACGGATTGAATAGGATCAACAACTACAGCAACTGCTCTCTCAGATAAAGCTTCGAATGATTGTTGTGTGTTGATATCCACGCCTGATAACCAACAACCAAAACCTGGATGAGAATGGTACCAACCTACTACCATTTCCGGACGGCCAGTTTGCCTTAGCATATCCAGCATTTTCGCTTGGAAAACTGGATCAACAGCTTCAACACTAACTCCAGTACCCGTTTGTGGCATAGCAAAAACATCAATAACCCTAACCGTATAATCATCCACAAATTCACCTGAAAAATTCCATATAAACCTTGCATTGTCATCAAACATAACCTCGCTTACCCAACATAAGGCCCATAACTTCCATGGGTACTCCAGCCCTACCATGTTTAAGCATTTTCAAAAGGGCTAAAGAAGATATGTATACCTGTTCAGCGGTATCTACAACGGGGGCATCAGAAGGTGGTGGTGCTTGTGATAATCCCGGCATTCCACCCCCCAAACGTAAAAGGCGATCCATTTTAATCTGAAATTTAATTTGAATTAGATTGTCGCTATTTTATCCTCACACTAATTTACACAAGTTAAAGTCTTTAAAAAGCCCACAAACTTGGAATTACTCTATAAAAGCACAATATTTATGCTGAGCAAACCACTGTCAAAAACAAAATCGCAATTCATGACATTTGTTTTAGACGCAAACCATTTTTCAGAGAGAAGAAATTTTATCCTATTGGCTACCCTGAAATGTTTTGGAGGCAAAGTGGATTTTTAAAACTACGCGATTCATTTAATTTCTTTATTGAAGGAATATAAATTTTAGAGAGCTGATTGAAGCAACTAATTAGTTCATTTTAATTATAAATATGGGGGAAATTTTGTATCATAATATTAAAGCCTAGTACTAGTCTTTTACAAAATATTTTTACTTTTTATAAAATTATGCGTGCAATTAATTATTTCTTGTATAAATCTCATGTAAATTATATCTTTTCAAAAATAAAAATCTTTAAAACTCCTTCGTAAAATTCTAATAATCTTATTTTGATATACCTTCTACTACTAAAAAGATTAATAATCCGAAAATAGCAAAAACTAAAGTTAGAAACGTTATTTATTATAACAAAAGTTAATCTTTTTTGAATGTTTATAAAATTTATATTTAAAACTTTCAATTTAAATTAAATTGAAAGATTTTATAGATTAAAATTAACAAGTTTGAAGATCGATATAGATACAGTTTAAAGTACAGTTAATTTAATTTAATTTGCAATTATTACTATAAATTTGAAATTAATGAAAGTATCGCTTTTAATGAAAGGCGATAACGTTCTTGTAATTATAGCTGTAAATTAGTAGATTTATCAATACACAATAATTACGTTCCACCTAAAAAAAGAAATTATTTTTCGCTAGCTCTGTTTGAAACGTATCTAATAATATGCATTAAAGCACAACTTGTAATGCTAAAAGTATATTGTTAAAACACCAGAATAGAAGTAAATAATACATAAATGAAGACAGTTATACGACTTTATACGAGAATAGTCGAGGTATTACGTATACCATACTGTACTATTACTTTTGATCTTGCCAGCAGTTTCTTAGTTCGTCGAGGGAAAATTCTTCGTGAGTGCGGCCTTCCAGATCCTGTTATGCACGTGCGTGAACTCTATTCCCTACCTATTTTCGTTGATAGCGAATTAAATGTAATTCAACTTGCAATATTTTAGGTGAGTACTTGAATATTAAAAAAAAAAAAATAAAAATTGTTTAAATAAACTGCGATGTTGTTTGTTATTATTATTATAACATATTCGCATTTAATTAGCGCATAGTTGCGCATAATTATACAGTTCGGTGCAAACATCCAAGATCCAAGTCCATCATTCTCATTAAAATCACCTCGCGCGCGCCCCTTTAACATACACCTTTTCCTTATTGTTTACAACCAGAAAAATTCTGTTGTTCTTTTAGATGGCTCGGGTTTTGTTATAAAAACCATGCACCAAACCGTAATACGTGGTCAGAATAACCATCTGCACGGGAATGGGCATTCAAATCAAATTGGTCGTAATTATAACTTGAACGGAAATTCAAATTCAAATTTCAATTACGGCGAGAACGCGCACCAAACGGCGCACTACATCCAGAATGGACCGGCCAAATCGAACGGACACATAAAAAGTAAGTTCACATTCACTTTTTTTCCTATTCTGTAATTAGAGATGTAATTTGATCTGCTGTATTAAATGCCGACAGAATCCGTTCTACTCCTTCCTATATTTAATTTAAACATTAATGTTATTTTTTTGTGTTAACACAAAATGATCTCATTGTATTCTATCTCTACACGTTAATTATTTTGAAATTGTTCTGCGGTAACAACGCGTTTCTTGATTTAATTAATAAGTTCTGAGGCTGACGTAATTGGCGTTGATTTTTATTTTATAATTGGTAATTTGCTGTAATATTGGATTCGATGTTATTATCAAATTTAAATTAGTTTTGATTGATCTTGAAAGTTCTTTGGCCTAAACATTTAAAATTACCTTTATATCCCATTCATTAACTTTTATTTTATTTAGGTACATGGAATTTTGTATAACTTATCAAAACGAGACGAAAAGTTTAAAGGACCTCTTAGAAAATTGGCAGGATTGGTCTTTGACACATGAAATAATCATAATTCTTGAAGTTTGACATGTTTTCATGGTTTTTGAAGAAAAAATCCTCTGTACGATAAAAATTACATAAGTTTTTAAAAGTTGGGGTCTTTTTTGAGTCGAAAATTTATATCAAATTCGATATCTTTGAAAAATAGGCATAAGAAACTTACTTTAGATAATTTAATTATCTTCATTTTAATTTGAGATTTGCCTGAAAAGGTTGAAAATTGGTGAAGCTATGTTAGAAATGCAGACGCGGTTTAGAAAATTGTCAATTTTTGAAAATCTCTTGCGCGCCGTTTCACTTTTACAGCTACTATTTTGAATGTTTAAATTATTTTTTCTACTTTGCAATCATAAGATACTCATTACGAAGCCCAAACGGGTTTTATAATAGTCTCATTATGGCACCCGAATTTTTACATTTCAGTGTTGGTATTAAATTTATTCAAAGTAATTCACTATTAGATTCAATCTGATAATAATGAGTATGTTATGATTGTAAAGTAGAGAAAATATTATGTAAATATTTTAACTTTTTCTATTGAAATTCTAGACTAAAAGTGTCAAAGGATAGGTAAATTTTTGTTATTGAATAAAAGAAGAACTAGTGTAGATTTCAACCGAAAAATAATTGTGTTTCATTCATAACTTTGTCGAGTAGTTTCATACCAAATTTCAAACAAATGCAATCGATAGACACGAAACATCCCGCGTGCAACAAAAAAGCACTCCTACCACTTTCACAATATTTATCAAAATAGCCCAAATACAATTTGAAAGACTAACCTACACCTATAAAAATTTACATTTTCAGAGAAAAAAATCCGGTGCAAATCAATTTTAACCAAACACGCGATTTTGAGGAGTTTGTTTAAAAAATTCTTAATTCTGGGAATTTTCATCGTGAAAAGGACTTTAAAAAAGTTCGTCAGCTAAATTTTTATTTGAAATATTTTCCCAAACAACTTACGGTTTCTCAAGAAATCTCAAAAAAGAAGAAAAAAGTAAAAGAAGACACTTTTATTTATCATCTACTCCGTTCCTTTCTATTTTCTTAATATAATAACATCGATGTCGGTTCCTCGTTTTTGACGAAAGTTAATTTCCAGGGATTTGAAAGAATCACTTTATTATAGCGTACAAATCTAAAACAAAAAAAAAAATCAAACGTAACTAGTCACGGATATTAATCACATCAAATGAAAGCACATTTAATTTCGATATTAATTACTGTTCAATTTGTTTTCAATAAAATATTATTTATATGCAATTAAAAAAAGTAAATATCTTCATGAACAAAATTACACCAATAAAATGAACGTTACCATTAAGTGAAAATCCCATTAACGTCTTAAACGGTACATTAATTAATACCAACAATACTGTTTTCTGTAAATGAGATTATAGCAAAGAATTATTATTTTTTTTAAGTTTTACGTTTAGTACAAAAGTTGACCTCGAAAACAACTAGCGCATATTTAAAAATGTGTGGGAAACAGTCATCAAGATGATCTACCGCCTTTTATTACGCTTAAACTGTCTAATATTTTATTATTTAATTTGAATCTGGTTACGTTTTATGTGTTTAACGATGATATCTTCGCGAATTTCTTGTAACTGTTATAAGAATTAACATAACAAAACAAATCATTATTTAATGAGCTCTTCATGAATTTCTTTTTAAAGCGTCTATTACTTTTTTTTCTCAAATTAGATTAACATTGTTTTAAACTAATTTTACTATTAAAATTTATTAGGATACTGTAGATGGAGAAGAAAAAATAACAATTAATATGAAATACAATTTATCTTATAGAATCATACAGTAAACCAGAGTCAAACTTCAAATCAAAGAGTTTAAGAGTAGAACTTTTCATAATGACAAATTAAAGTGTGGCAGTGCTGCATTATTACAAATGGCCGTAAATTTAAGGCGGGAAAAACAAATATTTCGCGTCCCTTTTCTACAAGTCCTTGTTATCAGGACATATTATCGATCGCAAATCCTACTGAAATTTATGTTTTCATTTTCAGTTACTTTTTTGTAATCTAAACAACATTTTTTTTAACAAGCCACAACTGCACTTACATTCCAATTGGTTGACGAAATAAAAATATTGATAATCCAAAGTAATAATAGAAATATAATTTTTTTGACCTTGCATTTGCAAATGGAAGTCATTTTTTTTAATAACACTCCCAAACAAGGTACAGTTTTAAAATAGTTACCTCATGCAATAAAGCAAAACGAAAATTGCATGCGAGCATGTACTTTCCTGTAGGTCAAAGTTTATGATGCATTGAGGTTCCAAGTAGGTGAATGTAACCTTGATTTTCATAAACATTTTCATTACCAATTTTATCTACAACAACAAAATCCAGTTAGATAACAATTACAGGTAATTTGTTATTACTTATGTGGGGAATAATGCGGTAAAAGAAATGTTGCTATCAACATAAATAAAAATAAATGCGTGTTTTTACAAATATTAATTTTTTAACATTTAATTATGAAAATTCGAAATGTCTATAACTGTTAAATTTTAAAACGGAAACAAAATCTCCCTTAATCACCTCAAAATTTATTAATTTACGAAATGCATTCGGAAAACCAAGTTTTCATAATCATTTTGTTGCCGTTTTTATGTTTGTCGAATTTCTCGTTGTTTCGCTTTCTTCGATTTTTTGTTTTTTTATTTTTTTATTTTGATCTGTCGGCTTTTTGTTAATAAGAATGATATTTATTTCAATAAAATATCGTTTATCCAGTATATTTTCAAATTAAACTTAAACAACCAACACTTCACTGAATCGTCGGTAAATTTGCATTTTACCACCAAATTCGGATTGTTTTACGGACCATTAAGAGGGTCCCGCACGATGAAGAAGAGAAACGCAAGAAAACTTTGTAAATTGTGTTTCAGTAAGTAGTGTTTTATTTGAGTGTAGGAGCAAAAAAAGATCTTCAACTTTTTTGTGATGAGTAGGGATGCAGGAAAACTTTGCACAAAGCCCAATAATTGTTCGGGCCAGCTCTGCATGCATTACCTGGTGATTGAATAATATTGTCAGTTCGATTAATAAGTTTTTCCACTTTACAATCATAACACACTCGTTATGAAATCATCCAAACGGGTTTCATAATAGCCCCATTATGGCACCCGACTTTTTAGGTTTCCGTGTTGGTATTAGATTTATTTAACACAATTGTCACTGTCAGATTTTGTCAAATTTTTGTTGTGTCATATGAGACGGACATTTAATTGATAATAAATCATCAGATCACAAATAAGGTATTGTTCTTCATCAAAATTAATTTTCCTTGCAATTCTCCATGAGTGATTATCTAGAAAAAGCACCACTTATTGTATAAAATTTCGGCCGTGTCACATACATATGTACATAACCTATTTGAATTGTTTTGAATTTAAAGATCGCGTGTCCATAACATTTACAGTGCGGCTAACATATGTAAAAATCAATAAAAAATTAAATTTTAAATTAATTATTTATTTAAATAAATATGAGCAAAGTAGAAAAAATACCATATACAATGTATGCAAAACCAATTTTAAGGGGCACTTGTGCTTTAGAAAACTCGCGCCGGCGTCATTTTCTAAACTTGCATGCGTGCTTTAAAATTTTCGTTATACAATTTATTGTATAAAATACTATTAAAATTTGTAAATTCGAAGCTTGGGAGTAAAAAATACATCGGGTATATAATTTTTATGTAATCGCGTTTGTTAATGTTTTTAATTGAGTGTAAAATTAAAATTTTCCGCCGCATTTAAAGGTAGGAAATAAAATTCTTTTATATAGACAACCAAATATAGTAAAGACGTTTCTGTATGATTGACATTGCATTTACACTTTCAATTTAATTCGTATCGATAAAAAATATGCAACAAATAATATGAAAAATAATTGTAGACAATAGTATTTTATGCAGTAAATTGCATAACGGAAAATTTTAAGGCACACATGCAATTTTAGAAAATGAGTGCCCCTTAAAATTCGTTATGCATGGATTGTATATGATATTTTTTCTACTTTGCCCATATTTATTTAAATAAATAATTAATTTAAAATTTAATCTTTTGTTGATTTTTACATATGTTGGCACTGCAAATGTTATGGATTAAATACAAAGCAGTTCAATTAGGTTATGTACATATGTGACACAGCCGAAATTTTATACAAGTAAGTATGTAATTTTATACAATCACTTATAAATTGATAAAGATTAATTTTGATGCAGAACAATACCTTATTTGGGATCTCCCCGATATTATTTATCAAATTAAAGTGGTAAGTATAGTGTCACAATATTTCAAAATATTTAATAATTTTTAGTTTAAATAGTAATATCTTATTAATAATGTTGGTATTGATATAAAACTCTATTTACATTATAAAATGTGGAAAACGACATTTAATACTCGTAGCAAGCTTATTATGTTTGAATTATTATTTAATCATTCTAAATATGTAGTTATAAATTATTTATATCGCATGTAAGTTGCATTTAGCAATTTAATTTCTTTTTGTGTCGTCGTTTTAATTTCACTTTAAATATTGAGTAGATCCAATTGAATTAGCTCTTTGATAAACTAAACAATTTTGTACCACTATAAAATGTATTAATGATGGATAAGTAGAATACGTGCAGCTTACAACTAACGTTATATAACGTTACTTTGCGATTTCCTGCAGGTTGCTTCTACCGGAAAACTAATATTATCTAGCAATTTATTTAATTATTATATTACCTTGCACGTAGCAAATTGCATTTGCATCTGTCTGATTAAAAAAATACTAATTGCTTGTTGTATATGAAGTAGGGCCCACATACTTATCAAAATTGGGACAGGAGATAAAAATATCATGGTAGTACTAATAAAAAATTGTATGAAGTACTTAGCATTACAAGGGTTGTTTCATTTTGTAACACTAAATTAAAATAAATTATAATAAGAACAAAATCCTTATTGAAAATAAAGAAAATCAATGAGGCATTCCACGCCAAAAGCTAAACGTTCACGGTCGTAGTTCTTCTATTTTGCTCGAATTTGGTGTGAATATTTCACGTTACAAAAAAGTGACTTCCTGAAAATTTGAAGTTGTCTCAAAACATGTCCAAAAAAGAATTAAAACTGAAAAAACTTTTTCGTTTTGGCGTGGAATGCCCCCAATGGGAAATTTGAAAAACCTATTCCGCGTGAAAATTGTTCAATTTTTTTATTGGTTTCTACAATAAATAAAAAAAAGGTTTCATAAAATTTTATTGATCTCTTGTTAAATTAAGTTTCCACATTAATTTTTTCTGTTTCAGATTCTAATAATAAATCATGGATGTCCTTATCAAACAACAAAGGTGAAGACAAACTTTCTACACTGTCTAGGTAAATATTGAGAAATTTAAATTGAACACCTAAATGAAATTTTGACCTTAATTTATAAATAAAAAAAAGAATCAAAGCGGACTTCTAAAAAAAAGTTTAAATTATGATGCAACATTACAATCTTTCAAGCTTAAAAAGGTTGTCGAAAAATCTCGTTCGATCGTTGTTCCAGATAAAGACTCGTTCATTTCTCCAAACACATCTTCTTGTGTCTCTTCTATCTTCGAAGATACTAAATAATTCCTCTTCTTTTTGATATCTTCTATTTGCGCTTGTAGTTCTTCATATTCATACTCGGATTTCGATATATCTTCTCTTAATTTGTTGTAGTAACGTTTTACTTCATTTGAAGTAGTTTCTAATTTTTGTAAGCTTTCTGCAGCTACAATAACGCGACTTTTGGAGGATTCAATTTCATTTTTGGTGCGGTTCAATTTAAATTGAAGGACATCCAATTGTATGTCTAATTCTTCTTTATTTCGGATCGGTATAAAGTATCTATTTACGGTACTCTTAAATCTCCTTCTGAAGTTTTCCAAATCTCCCGAAATTAATAGAAGAAATAAGACAACGCCACAAGCTGAGCCAAAAATTACAGAAGTTACGAAAAATATCATTTTTAACTTAGAGAATTTACATAAAATTTTGATGGACTTCAAATGATATTTGACTGTTTTTGGAATAACTCCATGGAAACTGTTATTTTAATTTCAAAGTATTATTTTGGATTACTGCTATGATTATTGATAACAAGGTCGACTTTATATTTCTCGAAACCGTAACACAAGAAGATTCTTTCCCGACTTTAAATTTTTTATTCCATTATATTAATTGCAAGAAAGATTCTTTAAATATTACGAAAACAAAAAAATTACTTTCAATTTATGTTCTCTAGAATAATAAACCATAAGAAAGTACTAAATGAAATATTTTCCTTGCAGATATTGTACTCAAGAAAGACAACGAAAAGAAACGAATTATCACACGGCCAAACGAATTTGCAGAGAGCGCGGTATCTTGTTTGAAGATGTAGATTTTCCACCTGGACCTAAAGCATTATATCATCACAAAAAGCCATCTTTACATCCGATTTTATGGATGAGACCTCATGTAAGTCAATTTAATTTTATTAGTAATTTCTTTATCGTAGATATTATTTTTAAATTGCAACTGATAATTATAAACAAAAAAATTTTGAAACTATTTTTAGAAGTATAAGTACATTTATTCTTTTAGGAAATGTGCCAAAGACCTCGTTTTATTAACGAGAATGTAAATGATGTAATGAGGTTTGCCGTAGAACCAGGAGAATTAGGAGATCAATGGTTATTAGCAGCTGTGGCTTCGTTAGCCTTAACACCTCGATTTTTAGAAAGGGTGGTTCCTTTAGATCAAGGTTTTGATAATTCTTTAGGATATTGCGGGATATTTCGGTAAGCAATGTTTAAATTCATTAAAAATTATTTTTCTTACCTACATTTTTATTTTAGATTTAGATTTTGGCATTTTGGAGACTGGATTGATGTGGTTGTAGACGATCGCCTACCTACATTTAGAGGAAGACTTATTCACTTGCATTGTACAAGTACAACCGAATTTTGGGCGGCATTATTAGAAAAAGCATATGCAAAGTAAGTTCTGAAATTTTATTTTTGAAAAAGAACTTGCGGGTAATTAAGATTCCTAAAATTTTGCGCCCTTAACTTGGGAATTAACCGTCGGCAGAGGGAGACCTCTGCTTTTTGTATTTATTTAAATTCAGAAACATTCTTATATTTTAACTAAAAATATCTAAAAAATGAACAAAACAATTTAAAAATATACATAATCCGATCGGAAATTTTTCGTAGAAAAGTATGGCGACAACAGTTTTTCAAAATTTTCCGATACTGACTCGCACATTCAAAAACACTCTGGTTCAAAATAAATCACTGCTCGAAAATTTCTAAAAATTTGGAAAATTGGAGTTCAAAGAAACGTTGAAAATTGGTTTTTTTCGCGAAATTTCTTTGATGTTCTGCAATTTTTCAGTTTGCAAAATTTTCTGAATCCGAATTTACAAATATATAAAAATCAGACGTCTCCCTTTGCCCACGGCTAGTTAGTGAGTTAAAGGCTAAAATTTAAGGAATCGTCATATTTTATGATACCGAACGTTTGTGCAAAATTTCATCCCAATCCGACAATCCGAGTTTATGACTTTATTTTTGTCGTACGTTACACGTGAATAGTTAACTTTTACGTACTAATGTACACTACAAAATTTTTCTCTTGGTGATACTTCAATTAACCTCATAAACTTTTCTTTAAGATATTATGGCTGTTATGAAAACCTAAGTTTCGGTTCCACGACAAGAGCTTTGCAAGATTTAACTGGTGGTATCGTCCAAAGTTTCGGGTTGACTCACCAAGATAGATTTTTAACATTTCAAGTATTAAATAGCGCTGTCCCACGTTCTAGTCTTCTAATAGCAACTATAAGTACAGTAAGTTAACAGTTTAGAAAGCCTTGTCCAACAATTTTACCCTCAAAAATTCTAGGAAAAAGAAAATAAAAGGCAATTAAGGTTACGGAACGGTTTAATTACACAACACGCGTACAGTATTACAGGATTAGCTAGAGTTAGAGGAGCTACTGGAGAGACGCCGCTTGTTAGATTGAGAAATCCTTGGGCAACAGGTGAATGGATTGGACCATGGAGTGAGAGGTCCTGGGAATGGGATAGTTTATCATCTAGGGATAAAGAACTCTTAAGCATAAGAGTTACAAATGAAGGAGAGTTTTGGTAAATAGCAAAAATAAATGTGTGAGTTTTGTATGATTGGGAATTTTTTTAAAGGATGTCATTCGAAGATTTTGCAAAACATTTCACTCAATTAGATTTGGTCCATGTTGGGCCTGACGATTGGATGATGGAAAATGCTTTACATTCAAAACAACCTTGGAGAGCAGTATTAGCAAGAAGAAGGTGGAGAAGTGGATATAATGCTGGAGGTGGACCTGGTTATATTGGTAATACTAAAATAATACTAGGAGATTTTAGAGTTCTTTCTTTTAATCTTATGCGTCATAGTCCTTTCCTCTTTTGCTTTTAGCCTTTAACTTGATATGTGTTATTATAGACAAATTTAAGGCTAAAATAAGATAAAATACTATTCAGTGTCATTAATTTTATTTAAGTAGTGCAAATCAAAATTTAACTCAATAATTTCGATGATATAAACCAATGATTTTATTTTTATTTTAATATCTCAGAAACAACATCAATGAATCCCCAGTTTCATGTCCAAATTCCAAGAATGTGCAATAACAAGTGTCATGTAGTAGTCTCAGTAACACAATTTTACGAGACTTTCTCATTAGACACAAAGAAGAAAAACTGTTTATTTGCAATTGGATTTGCTGTATATGAAGTGCCTCATTCAATGCAGCGATTAACTCCACATTTTGTTATGGATCAGGTAAAACTGCTTAAAAATGTTTCAAAATTGTTTTCATCTTTTTTAAATTTTAGAAACCATTAGATGTAACCAATCATTCAATTGCTAGGGAAGTAGTGACATTCTTTACTTTACCTCCTGGTGACTATATTGTTGTGCCTCAAACGAATATACCAAATTTAGACGGGAAGTTTTTGTTAAGGATTTTTACAGACGAACAAAGCAACATATGGTAAGTTCAAATTTAAATAAACAAAAGCCATAATATTTATTTTATAGCACATTTTATATTGTGTGTTGTCTGAAGTGTCCATATCACTTGGGCTAGACTTCAAAAGTACAGATAAATTTTTATATCTATACCTCGGGTCGTGCAGATTCCATTCATAGACCTGGGCAATAATGTAAACAACTAGGTATTCAAGCAGTCATACCATACTTTACATTTTATATTGCGCCGTTTAAAGCACAACAACCTCATTACTTTTAAACCAACGTGCATCCAAGAACCAAGCACAGGTATAAAAATTCATCTTGTATAAGGATAATCCCGCGAGGAAATGTTTAGATCACCCAGGTCGAGTCTTGATTTCGTTTTTCTTTTCTTTTTTGCCGATTTAGGCTTGCCTAAAAACTGGATTGTCGTAATTTTAGATACAAAAAAGTCAAAACCCGATTTTTTGCAAGGAAATTTAAGTTTTCTTTATCATTTTTTGGCCGATTTAAAAAAAATCGTATTTTGATATAAAAAATTGTTTCCTTTCTTAAAAATACGATCGAAATACATGTTTACGAAAGTAAATTATATTCAGAACACTCAAACCTTTCCAGTTGCTATAAGTTTTGAACAATGATTTTTAAAAAATCAGTTTTTGCCATGTGGGCGCTCGGGTTGAAAATGTTTTCATATTCGGATTCTATGAAAAATTTTACATAGAAAACATTTATTTTAATCGTATTTTTAAAAATACGAAACAACTTTTTACATCAAAATGCGATCTTTTTTAATGTTGACCAAAAATAATAAGGAAAATCAGACTTTGACTTTCTTGAACCAAAAATTATGGAAATCCGGTTTTTTTTGGCAGACCGAATCGATAATAAAGAAAAAAGAACTAAACCCAGACTTGACCTGGGTGACATAGAAGTTTTGGCGACAAATTAGAGATACTTTTCACGGAAACGTAAATTGTTTTCAAATTTATTTATCAATTTCTATTTAATTTTTAATTAAAGTTAGTATTTTAGGGAGGTCAATGAGGATAATATGGTGATAAGAAATATTTCATTGGAATTTTTAGAAGATAATCCTGTAATGGTAAGTATTATTATTATTATTATATTTGTACTTTATGTAATGATTATATCATTCCAAATCATTTCTTGTACAATCACAAAAACATCTTACTGAATGAAAAATAATGAAAAAACAATTAAAATTATATTTTTTATTTCAGGTGGACAAAAAACTTGTTCTTCCCAAAATCCTTCTAAAATATCCTGCAGAGGTAGATGCAGCTCAATTGCAGAAAATTTTAAAATCATCATGGAAAAATTATTTATCAGAAAGGCCAAGTTTTGAATTATGCAAAAGTCTGATAATGTTAAGAGATTACAATATAAGTGGAAGAATAAATGTGTTAGATATTCCAGTATTAATAAGGATGTTACAATTTTGGAAAGTGAGTATTTAAGTTGATTACCTTTGCTCCTCTTGGATGTTTATTAATTCTGTTGTATGTCTGTAGGGTGACCTTTTTAAATGTAAAAATTAAAATAAGAATTTACTTCCAGAATTCCTTCCAAAAATTCGAAAAAAATCACAATGGAAAAACATCAAGTTATAATTTAAGAGCATTATTATGGGAAGCTGGATGTACAGTTAGTAATAAAGTTTTAGAATGTCTGATTCTTAGATTTGCCAAAAATAGAATCGTAACTACTGAAAATTATATAATGGCCATGTTAAGATTACATCTTGCTCATGGTAAGATAAATAAAATTGTTAAGAGGCTTATTGCCCCAAATTTATTTATTACTTATTTACAGTTATGTTTTCTTTTCAGAAAGATATCATAGTTTAGATACCAAAATGAAAAGCAATCCAATTTCTTTGGAAGAAGTAAGTATGGAATAAAACTAATATTTTTATATTTAATGAATTTATTTTTAGATTATTTTAATGACTATATATTCCTGATTCATTTCAAAGTCCAATCAAATATGCCAAAGATTCGCCTCGTATTGGAGGAAAGTATTTATATTTATTTATAATCTGTTTATAAAATTATACATAGTTTATGTATAAATTGTTAATTATTGGTTTTTATTTATTGAAACTTATTCATTGTAAATAAAGGTTATATATAAAAAAAAATTCTTTATTAACATTGTTTCTACATAATGTTGCTTAACTTATTTTTATTTTATTTATTTTTTTATTTATTCATTTGTTTTTCGGCAAATTCTTTAGTATCTTCCCCTGCGGCTTTAGTCGCCTTTCCTGCCTTTTTAGCTATAACTTTGACGGATATCGCGTCATTTTTCGTACCATCAGCTGAAAAAGAATTAAATAAAAAAGTTATTTCGGTTCTTATCTTGCAAATTACTCATTATCCTTATAGATATATTTGAATTGGTGTTAGTTAGAAATTAATTAGTTGCGTCAAATTAAAATGGAAAGTTTTATTTACCAGTATCTGATGCCATATCCTTAATACCTTCTTTGGTTTTATTCATTTTGGTATCAACTGCGCCGTTTATTTCTGCGGCTGATGTTTTTACAGTTTCTTTAGCTTCGGAATGTTTGCGTGAGAAAAACGGGCCAATGTTGCAGTCCAAATTTTTTAATGAAGCTGAAATAATAATTCGTTTTTAATTTAATTACATTGTAAAAAAAATATATTTGCATTAATTTTTTCAATAGAAAAAAATCAATAAAATTATAATCATGTCAATTTCAATTAAATAAATAATGGCCACATTGTCAATTGTTCTGAAGAGAATCCAGCTAATTAAATAAAACTTGCAAGGTTAATTTGTTGGATTAATATCTACAATTTTATTTATTTAATTTATAATTTAGGTTAAAAAAAGCAATAAAACCAACAGACGTATTTAAACAGTTTTAACCAAACGATTTGTATTTTTATGACGAATTAATTAGGAGCTTATTAGCAACTTTATGTAATTATCATTTTCGTTCATTACTTATCTGAAGAAAAATGAATTGGAAATGTTTACATTAAACATTATTAAATATAATTAAGTTTCAGATAAACACATTCCGAAGAATATTTTTCTTTAGAATTCAAAACTCTACTTTTAAATAAGATAAACTATAAATGAATCCATTGGCTTGTAGGAAGCCCATATATGCAACAAGTGCAACGGAGTATTACTCGTAAATTTATGTTATTGCGCTTATCAAATAAAATTGTTTACGATCCTGTGTTTTGCGTTTCGTATGTATGTAAGGTCAACTCATGGTCAATTGAGCTAGGTCAGTACGAAGTATATTACATAAGAATTTTAAACAGCTGGTAAAATTATAATTGAAGATTTAAAAGGCAGATATAAAGTAAGGAAAAACCATTTGAAAAAAGAAAATTATATTTCCTCTAAATTTCAAGTCGATGGATAATGCAATAATTAGAATAGGATCTAATTATTAATTATTTAACTAATTAATTAAATTTGTTACATATTAAGTTGTCCTAGTTCTTTTTTTAATTTTGCGATCTAAATATTTAGCTTTTAAAGGTTTTCAGTTTCTTTTTTTTTAATTATCGAAACTAAACCAATTTGTTTTTAAGAATGTAATTTAGTATAAAATAATAAATCAAAAACTTTATTAAAAAAAACATTTTTTTTTTAATTTCGCCTAATCGTATGTATTGAGAGTGTGTATTTGTATAAATTAAGGGTAGTCAAACTCTAGAGTGCATATTGACTACGAACTACTATGCCACCATTCTTTCCACAGAATATCGGTTGGACATGACCAATCATTTCTTTAGTACAATTTGAAATTTTGCTTCTTGATTTGAATTGACACTACAAATTTTTAATCATTCAAGTTTTGAAAATGTTCTTTTTGTTTAATTTCAATTCTCAAATATTGACATTACTTAAAACACTACAGTATTAAAACATAGTAGAGCTTACATTAACTAAGGTTCGCTTCAGTATGCTTGACACAAAAACAAGTCAAATATGAATGAATCAAGTTGTATGTAGGAAGCCTTTATATACAGAAATATAACAAGTGCGACGAAGTTTTAAATTGTCGCCCGGTTATTCCGCTTATTGATTAAAATTGTTTACTATCCTGTAATTTGCGTTTCATATGTATGTAAGGTCAACTCACGGTTACCTGGGGTAGGTCATAGATAAACAGATTGGCCACTCCCATAATCCCCACCCCAGCTGTTTTTTTATCAGATTACAGCTCCATCTGGATCTCGTAAAAATAAACTAAATCCAGTAAGTTTGTATATTCTACAAGAGCTTGTTTTAGAATAGATATATATATATTACAAATTATTTTAATTTAATTTAATTTCTCCATTTTATGCATACAGTTTTTTCCAGATTTTTACGCGAAATTGATGCTGTCTGGAAATATCCCGAGGGCTTCGCACAAAGGATATTTCTTTAACGCCAACATCAACTGAGTATAAAAAGAGGGAAAAGCATTAGAATATACGGGATATTTGATTTGATTATATCAAAAATAAAAATTATTTGATTTTGCCAATCCCAAAATATTGTATAAATTCTGACATTTATTTGGGACAAATGTCAGATACAATTGATGTTGCTATTGCTGCTATGGTACATCTATTTAAACCAATTGGCAAGAGAAACACCAAACTGAATATACAGCTCATGTAGCACGTTATTAGTCAAATTAGAAGGAATGTGAATGTATATTTATGATATTCTGCCGTAATTGGTTTATTTTTCTAAAACTCTTAAATAAGATTGGTTTAACATGTATAAGTGATAATGAGAAAGATATCATAATTTATAGATACCAAAATGAAAAGTAATCCAATTTCTTTGGAAGAAGTAATTATGGAATAAAATTAATATTTTTATCAAATTTAATGAATTTATTTTTAGATTATATTAACGAATATATATTCTGGGTTCAATTCAAAGTTCAATCAAATATGCCAAAGATTTGCTTTGTACTGAAAAGTATTTATGTTAATTTCTAACTTGTTTATAAAATTATACATAGTTTATGTATAAATTGTTAATTATTGATTTTTATTTATTGAAACTTACTCATTGTAAATAAAAGTTAATATAAAAATATTTTATATTAATATTGGTAAAAACAAAATTTTGACTAACTTATTTGTTTTTCTGCAAATTCCTTAGCGTCTTCCCCTGCGGTCATAGTCGCTTTTCCTGCATTTATAGTTCCATCTTTGATGTAATTTGCGGCATTTTTTGTACCTTCAGCTGAAAAAGAATTACATGACAATGCTATTTTGGATCTTACCTTGCAAATTACTCATTACTATTCTCATAGATATATTTGAATTTGTGTTAATTTGTATTTAATTATGTCAAATTAATATGAAAAGATTTATTTACCTGTATCTGATGCCAATTCACTTATGCCATCTTTGGTTTGAGTGAAAAATCTTCCGGTTTTCTCCATTTGAGCTTCAACTGTGTCTTTTATTTGAGCAGATGATGTTTCTGTAGTATTCTCAACTTGCCCACTTTTTCAGTCAAGATCTTTTGAATGAAGCTGAAATAATTATTCGTTTTTAATTACATTGCACTATCAAAAAATAATCGGTATATTTGCATTAATTCTTTTAGTAGGAAAAAACCTTTTCTTGTAATAACTCACAAAAAGTAAATTGTTTTCTTCAACTATATATAGCTTGTTTTTGCATTATATCTTTACTACTTTTCCTATTTTGAAAAATAGTAATAAAATCATGTTCGTCTAGTCAATTTAATTAGTACTTCGATTGTATAAATAATGACCGCATTGTTAATTGTTCTGCAGGGAATCCAGTTAATTAAATAAAACTTGCAATGTTATTTTAGTTGACTAACATTTACATATTTATTTATTAAATTTATAACTTGGCAAAAAAAAACAATAAAACCAAGCAATATTAATAACAACATGATATGTATTTTTATGACTCATTTAATTAACAACATTATGTAATTATCATTTCCTTCCATCGTTCAAAATGCCCTGGCGTTATATTTCGCATTAAACGATAACTTTGAACAGGTAGTTTGGAAAAGTACTTTATAAATATGATTAATCATGTTTCAAACGTATCAAATTTATTTATAAAAAGTCTTAATTAATATTATACGAAGTCCACTGCTTATCTGTATAAAATGATTTGGAAATATAATAAGGTTATTAAATTTAATTAAGATTCAAATAAACACATGCCGTAGATTAATTATTTTCCTTAGGAATGCAAAACTACTTTTGAATAGATTAATAAATTTCTCAAAGAAATAAAAATAAAAATTAAGTCTTATGAAATAGAAAAATAAGTCAAATGCCAACCATGTTAGTATATGGAGGATTCCTTCTTAATAAAGCGCATAATTGAACAAAATATCTCCATAGAGGTAAGTTTATTGGAAATTATTGGTGATAAAAATATTTTAAGTAGAAAAAATATATCTCAAAATAGAAAATAATTATTAATATTTCTAATTTTCTTTTAAATATTACAGAGGTACTCAAGCAAGCTTGCTCAACATGATTTTCTTACATTTATTAACAAAAAAGTCAAATGTCAAAATAAGATATGTCAAAGTCAAATATTATTTGAACATTTTATGTTAAAAATAAAAATTCAAAAATTCCTAGTTGCACAACGAAGTCTACCAATACATCTAGTATTGTAAGATTGGGAGTATTTGTAGAATCATTATTGATGCAAGTCACACAAACTTAGAAAGTCTATTCCTTTTTTATACAAAAATCGTCAAAAAATATATTTGTCATGAAAATTCATATTTATCCAGGTAACGGCAATCTATGCGGCAAATACTCTAGATGGTTTGTCAAAATTTCATAATTTTACGAAAAGTAGTTTAGTCGCAAATTACATGTGACAGACAGGCGGACGGACGGATAAAAATTATTTTAATAGGGTTCGTTTTTGTCATTAGACTTATTTAATATTTTAGTCAAAATTTATACCTCACTTATATTTTAAGTTCTTACTTGGACTTTCCACTTTTTTTTGTTTATCAAAATTAATTACCACGAATTAACTCTTTTAAACTAATCATCACGTATTACAATTTGAAATTTTGGTTTTTGATTTATATTAACATGACAATATTGTTGTCAATCATTCAAGTTTTGAAAATGTTCTTCGGTTTTTTGATAGTTTTTATTTAATTTTAATTCTCACATATTGACATTACTTAAAACAATACGAACTATATCCTGGAGTATTAAAAATAGTAAAAGAAGAGCTTACATTTACTTATGTTCGTCCCAGTACACCTGTCACAAAACAGATCAAATAAGAATGAATCAATTGGCTTTCAGGGAGCTCTTATATACCAGAATGTATATGTAATGTACGACGGAGTTTTAAACCGTCGCGCGTCGTTATTCCATTTATCGATTAAAATTGCGTTTTGCGTTTCATTTCTATGTAGGTCTACTCACGTCCAAGTGAGGTAGGTCATAGATAAACAGATCAATATTTTGGCAATCCGGATTCCTACACAATCAGGTCAGCTCTCTCCTTTGTGACAAATTGTATCAGACCCTTGCAAAAACCTCTGAATACAATAGTGGTCAATGTTTGGAAAATTTCATTCAAGGAATAGTATATTTCAAGTCCCATTAAGGATACAATTATATAAAAAAGCCCGATTTTTTATTGCTTCTTTAAAACAATTGAAGATCTTGATACAAAAATATTTTTCTAGGAATGTGGTAAAATGACAATATTTCTCAAAAGTATTAATTGATAAAGAGCCCAATTGGAAAATTCCAGCTACTGATATAAACATCTTCATATCTCAGAACTTACAAAATTAGAGTTAACTCCTTCTCGCACCAAGTTCTTCAATTTAGTGATATTACGAATTCTCTTAGAATTGTTATCTTATCTGCTGTAATTAGCGAAGGAGTTTTGATGATTCTCTGTATCATGTGTAGAGAATTACTCTTTCAGTCCTCTTGTGTAGGTTTCAAAAATTTCTTTTTAGCGCAAATTTATATTTTTGCCTGCTTTCCTCCACTCAAGTGATTAAACTTTTTTTGACTTAATTGAAGGAAGATAGGTACATATAAGGAAAGGGCAATAACTTTATATTACTTAATTTAATCTAGAAAAAAAAAATTTACAAACATAACATTGATAACATTTTCCACTAATTCTAAAACATATAAAAGTTTTATTTCTTAAAGCAAAATGTTTCATAAAAATAGAAAAGAAATCAACTCTTTAATTAAGCATAGAGCACACCCGCATATTAAGCATGGCTTCCAATTTTTAACATCATATCAAATCAATTACATGCGTTGACTGCCTCAAATATTTCATATAAAATCAGAATTCAACAATGAAAAAAGAAGGTTATTGTTGCGAAAGGTTTTAGTAGAAAAAGTATAAGGCAGAAATTAAATAAATTTCACAAAAATAAAATGAACACAAATATAAAAAAAAAGTACGTAAAACATTTTACATGCAACAAGTTTAAAACTAAAAATTATTTCAAATTTCAACACAGAAAATGGAACTTCAAATTTAGAGTATCTGCTAATTTTAAGTTTGATATTGAATTATTTAAATGTTTTATTACCCAATTCACTTTGTTAGTTCAAATATATTACATAACAATATTTTTTAATAATATTCCAATAATAAGACTAGATTTAATAATACGTTAAAAATAGTTAACCCAATTTACTTATGAAACAAATTTGTTGTTTTGGTGTATAAATCATTTGCCATATCTGCGGTGTTATGAGCTCCTTGCTGCATTTTCTTCCCCACAATATCAGCTTCTTTAACAGCTTGTTCTCTGGCATTTTGTAGGAAATCACCTGCACACGTCATAGAATTATCAAAGAAATTTGAAGCTTCCTTTGTGAAATCAGTTTCATTTAAATTCTCGCCTACATGCTTACTTTTATCATCTACGTATTTATTTGCGTTTTGTAAACTTTGATTTATGTTTTCAGAAGTTTGTTTTAATGAATTATTTATTGCATCACCTGTAGCTTTTAAATCTTTCGCCATAACTTGCTTCTTTTCTCCTGCAGATTTGTTTATATTAGAAGCGGTGGTTCTCAAACTTTCAACAATCGCCGAAGATTTCTCTTCAGTATATAAACTTGCATCTTCTAGCTTTCTATTTGCATCAGAAGATTTAAGTGCTTCTGCAATAGCTTTCTTCTTATCTTCTGTGAACTGTCCCATGTTGGACGCAGCAGTTTGTAGGCTATCAACAACAATATCCTTTTTCTCTTGGGCAAATTTCTTTGCATCTTCCATTTTTTTAAGTGCAGCTTCTGAGGTTGCTTTAAGTTCTTCTGCAGCAGCTTGCCTTTTTTCTTCCGCATATTGGTCTAAATTAGACGTAGTTCTTTTAACTCCATCTACAGCACCAGCAATTTTTCCTGATGCAAATAGAGTTGCTTCTTCAAGTTTTTTATTAATGGATTCAGTTGATGATTTGAAGCCTTCTGAAATAGCTTCTTTTGTATCTTCTGCAGCTTTTCCTACATTTTTTAGTTTTTCGCTTGCATATTCTTTAGAATGCTGCAAACTTTCCTGGATGGTTTGTCCAGCATGTTGTATTTCTTCAGCGGTAGCTTGTTTCTTCTCTTCCATGGATTTTTTTATTTCAGACAATTTTTTAGCGGTATTCTCTGAAGCTTGGTTAACATTTTCAAATTTGTTTTTAATTTTATCTCCTGCGGTTTGTAAACCTTCTTCTGTTGCTTTCTTAACTGAAATTGAAGTTTCTTTTAATTTGTCGTTGACATTATGACCAAATTGGGAGATTCCTGTTGCAAGAGAATCTTTCTGTGCATCAGCTGCATTTTTAATATCTTGTATTTTTTCAGAAGTTTCTTTAAGTTTAGAATCAACTGCAACACGGGTTTGCTTTAACCCTTCGTCTAAATCATGCTTCTTTTCTTCTGTTGCTTTCTTAATATCACTAAATTTTTCTCCAATCGCTTCCATAGAATGTTTCAAACTCGCCGAAGCGGCTTCCTCTTTTTCGTCTATAGACTTCTTCAAATCTTGCAAATTTGCATTTATGCTATCCCTTGCTTGTTTCGATCCTGCAGAAAATGCATCTTTCTTCTCTTCTGTGATTTTACTGATATTATCCTCTAAAGTTTTTAAGTTTGATTTTACGGAACTTTTCTGGGATTCTAAATAATTTTGCATATCTTGTTTCTTATCTGAAACGGATTGTTCCAAATTGTGCATTTCTGTTAATAGTGCAGCTTTACTATCGTCTGCTGCTTTCTTTGCATCTTCTAATCCTGCATTAATTTTAGAAGCTGCTTGATTGGATTTATCATCAATAGTTTTGCCGAAATTTTGAATAGATGTACCAATTGCGGCTTTACTTTCTTGAGCGGTTTTACCTGCATTCTTTAGATTTTCTTCTACTGAGCGTTTCTTTTCTGCTGTGTATTCAGCTGCAGTTTTTATAGCACCTTCTGTTGCGCGTTTAGTTTCTCCAAGAGTAGATTTTACATCTCCAGTTACCTTATTTAAATTATCAGTTGTTTGGTACATTTTTTGGTCAACAGATTGTCCAAATTGTCTGAAATCTTCCGCTACGAGTTCTTTCTTTTGTTCTACAGATTTCTTTGCATTTTCTAAACTTTCCTTAACTTTTCCTGTAGTTTGTTTTAAGCTTTCTTCTAAATCGTACTTTTTTGTTTCGAGATATTTATTTGTATCAGTAGTTCGCTTGCTTATGTTTTCCCCAGCAGCATTTAAATTTGCTGCAGCTTCATCCCATTTAGCAGCAGCATATTGATTTGAGTGCGCTGCGGTGTTTCGTAGTCCTTCTGCTAAAGAATCCACTTTTTCATCTACTGCTTTTTTTGTTTCTTTTAATTTATTATCTAAATTGTGTCCTATGTTCTCAATGTTATCATTTGCTTCCTTTATTTTCGTCTCCATTGTTTGGCCCACATTACGAATACCTTCAATTGCTGAATTTCTTTGCTGTTCTGCAATTCCTTTAGCACCTTCCATTGCTGTTTTAGCTGCGTTTTCTGCCTCTTTAGTTTCTTCTTCGATGGATTTCGCGATGTTTCTCGTACCATCAGCTGAAAACAGAATTAAATGAAAATACTATGTTGGTTCTTATCTTACAACTTACTTATTATCCTCGTGTTAGTTAGAAAGTTAGTTAGAAATGGATTAGTTGTGTTGTACCAAATTAAAATGGAAAGTTTTATTTACCTGAATCTGCTGCTAATTTATTTAAACCTTGTTTGGTTTGATCGACGAGTTTTCCAGTTTTATCCATTTGGGCTTCAACTGTGCCTTCCATTTGTGCGGCTGATGTTTCTGCAGCTTCCTCAGCTTCGGAACGTTTACGTGAGAATACCGACCCAATTTTGGAGCCGAGATTTTTTAATGAAGCTGAAATAATTAATTGTTTTTAATTTCATTTCATTAAAAGTAAAAAAAAGTTTTTCTTAACAACACAAAAAATAAGCGATTTTCTCAGTTTTGCCTATGAAAATTACACCAAAAAAAATTTCAAAACTTCATTCTAATATTTTTGGTGGTTTTACAATTTTTTTTATCTTCGACTTATATAGCGCAGATTTATTTCAATTCGGACGAAGTTGGAGCCCCATCAATAATTTCGCATTTTAGTGGCAATCACAATTTTGTATTATACTGAAGTATTCTCCCAAAATATTGAGTCATTTGGTCACTGCTAGTGAGTTTATGTTTTAGTTTATTTTTTTATTTTATTTTTTTTTATTAGGAAAATGTCTAAGGCTATAAGAAATTACAAAAACAATTTAAACTTTAGCACTAATTATCATTTAAGGAAAAACCATTTGCAACAATACACTGTAGAATATGTTTCATCCTACTTGGGAAACATCAGCTACAAGTAGCGGTTAGTGCCACAGTCGATCAGTTTAATTAAAAGACAAAAAATGAAGAAGAAATTTTCATGAAGATGATAAGGCCCTACAAACCTCATCCGAATTGAAATAAATTTGCTCATATTCTTGTATGAATATATGTTTTGTTTTTGCATTACATCTCCATTACATTTTCTAATTTGAAAAATAGCATTCGTCATGTCAATTTAATTAGTACTTCGATTGAATAAATAATGGCCACATTGTTAATTGTTCTGAAGAGAATCCAGTTAATTAAATAAAACTTGCAAGGTTAATTTAACAAACTAGTATCTATTACTTTATTTATTTAATTTATAATTTGGGTAAAAAAAGCAATAAAACCAACAGACATATTAATACAGTTTTAACAACATGATTTGTATTTTTATGACTAATTTAATTATGAGCTTATTAGCAACATTATGTAATTATGATTTCCTTGCATTAAACAATAGCTTTGAACCAGTAGTTAAAAAAAATAAATGAACGAATGCTTTACGAATATGTTTAATGTTTATTTAAAAACATTTAATTAAGGTTGCTGTATATCCACATAACTTGTACGCTAATTCAAAAAAGGAAAATTCAAATTGAAACCATACAACATAATCATAACACAAGACAAAAAACAAACAATAACAAAAACTCATATGCAAAGGTAAGCAAGTTACTTAGCCAAATTTTATAGTAAACTCCCAATAAAATTAAAGAACGAAGAGGATATCAAAAAATTTATAAAAAATTCTAAAAATTATATTCAAATTAATTACCAAATTTATATATAAAATTAAATTAATATAAAAGGTCCATTACTTATCTATAAAAAAAATGAATTGGAAATATAATAACATTATTAAATTTAATTAAATTGCAGATAAACACATTCCGTAGATTATTTTCCTTTGGAATGCAAAACTAATTTTCTACAAAGAAGAAAAAATCAAAATTAAATCTAACGAAGTAGAAAAATCAACTCTCATATCCTCGTTGAACTTGAACTTATTGTTTGAAATTATACACTGGTAGTAAAAATTTATACTTTATTTAAATTAACTAGCACAAATGAAATATTTTTATAAACCAATCATTTTGTTTACTACAATTTGAAATTTTGGTTCTTGATTTGTATTAGCACTACAATGTTGTTGTTAATCATTCAAGTTTTGAAAATGTTCATCTATTTTTTAAAAGTTTTTGTTCAATTTCAATTCTCAAATATTGGCATTACTTAAAACAATATATGAAATATATCATACAGTATTTAAAAAATGGTAAAAGAAGAGCTTACATTAACTAAGGTTCGTCTCAGTATGCTTGACACAAAAACAGATCACATATAAATGAATTAATTTGCTTTTAGGAAGCCTAATATACGCAAGAATGTAAAAAAATGCGACAAAGTCTTAAACCCTCCTCATTCCGCTTATCAATTAAAATTGTTTACAATCCTGTGTTTTGCATTCCGTATGTAAAAAATTGTTTTGTTTACGGGTTTCAAAATCAGTTTTTTCAAAGTAAATTGCAACAGTTAAGGTCTAGCCTGTTAGTTCTTTGGTCAATTTCGACCTTATCTAAATGTCATTTGAAAATGCCAAATTTAAATACATATATCAAATTCTTGGTACATAGTAAATCGATTACCAACAAAAACTTATTTTAAAACAAAAAAAGAACTGGTAAAATAATTAGTAAATCGCAATAGCTAATGTCTGGCCAATTCTTCCAGAGGAATTAAAATTTTGACCTTTTATCTTTAAATAGTACATATTCAAAAAATTTCATAGGTAAATTTGGACCTCGCCTCCCTCTCTTTCTCATTCTCTCCCTCTCTTTGTTTTTACACCACAACAAAGATTCCAACTTACACTTAAAACTTGCTCGTTTATCATTTTTTATCAGAGGGATAATATTAATTAGAAAAAAATATTTATCTGGAATCATCAGTAAAATGCGAGAAATAACATGAAATCGGTATTAAAATGCAATTTTACAGCCGATTTTGTAAATTGTTAGTTGCATAACTTTAATTTAAAAATGACATTTTATTAAAATAAATCTCATCTGAATTATTTTTAGAAGCTTTTGATTTTCTTTGAGGATATATGTAAGAGAGTGTGTTTCATCATCTCTAAGAATTTATATCACAAATCTTACAAGGAGAATTATACAAGCTATTAAATTTACCTGCAATGTATCTTGCTTAATGTTAGGAAATTGTTTAGATAGTTAATTTGATAATTTGATTAAAAAAATGTAACCTCTACACTAAAATTAATTTTAGTGCCTAAGTGTATAAAAGGTTATTTCACAAAAAAAAGTAAAAATTACGTAAATATATTTATCATATAAATGAGACAATTGGCACTGATGTAATGTTCATGATTTCACGATATTTTCGTTAAATTACCTACTAAAAAAAGATAATGATTCATAAAATTCCAAGTGACAAAAGTTTAATTGGAGTTATAAGGTCATTACATGCAAGTAAAATTAAGAACTTCACTTGGTAAAGTCCTGCCAAAACGCGAAGAGTATTAATATTAAACGAAAACCTATAAATAGCCCCAATTGGTTTCATCAGCAGCCATTGTTTTAATTTGTAACGCGCATTTTATTGAAGTAGGATCAATAATAAATTATTTCTTTTCTCTTTATAGTTTTAAATTTTCACATTAAAATAACTTAAGGTATGGTGATATCATAAATTGAATGTGGGGTCCTCAAGGTTCTAACTAGGTGCACTGTAAAAGATTTTGCGGTTAAATCATTCAACCTTGATTCGAATCGTAAATGAATGATATAATATGAAAAATATGTCCGTAACCTTAGTCCCAATTATTTCCAAGATGAAAACATTTTACTCACTAATCAGTTTTGTTTGTGATCTTTCCTTTCAATGTCAACAACAAAATTTTATTGTGCAATTTTATGACGGAAAATTTGCAATTGCAACTGCGCTTTATTTTCTCTTAATATAGATATGATTCGAGGCGCAGTTTTATTTCAATATTTATATGTAGAAATATTTTCTCCGATCATGTTATGTCCTTTTACTAAAATATTATTTCCGGTAGAGGATATGATCACTTTAAAGGTCATAATAATGCATCTGCGTTCTGTTTTGGTTCGATTGAAGGTTTATATAAATAGAAACCGTTAGATCTATTCTATTAAAAACGATAAGATAATTCATTTAAATTTAATATGATTCATCATTATGATTTTAACAAAAAGAAATCCCTCATATAAAATAATATAAAAAAAATTGTTTTTTTACTTAAGCACTAAAATTATTCTCATCAAACATGGTTCTTCAATGTCAAAAAAAACAACTAACAAAATTATGGGAGGAATTTTATCTATCTTACCCGGAAATACCCTTTCCTAAATTACTAAATTCCTAATATTCGTTTTAAATTGTTGTGATATGATTATAAATACAAAATTGACATAATTGAAGGTTTTAGTTATAAATTGCTAGATTTAATAGAAAATAAGAGTCGGTGCTAAATTACCATCAGTTCTATAAATAAAATTGATCAGAGTGAAAAAAAGTTGTTTACATCACATTTTTAACATATCTGTGATGCAAACAAATATGAAGTCACATCTAAAATAAAAGAAGTGAATGATATTATGAAAGTTTAATGAAAGAGGCTCTATTTATAAACGGAACTACTGAAATGATTTAAATTGCTTGTTTCCTATGCCAAATTTTCAAAATTAATGTTAGTCTTCAACAACGAAACGAATTTTGATAAATAACAAATCAATATGTTTACACTTTTAAATTTATATCTGTTCTAGAGATTGAAGTTCACCTTTTTGCAAGATCATATAGGTACAAGTTATATGTTACTAAGGTCTATCTTAAAAGTCTTAATATTACAATACAATTTTAAAATTAGACTCAAAAATTTAATAGAAGAAAGTCGCGTGCAAAATTTTTTTCAAACTTCTGGCTTTTGTCGCGCTAAATTTGTAGTTCCCGAAAAAATTCTGATAATGCAAAAGCATTGTTTCTAGCTGGAGTCCCAATAATGATATTTAACTTGAAAATAACCTTTTTGTAGGCATCAAATACCTGAGAATGCATTATGTTTCCGAATTTCGGATAAATAAAATCTTTTTAGCAATGATTGGGTGAGAATTTCTCTTTCTAGAATGAAAATTGTCCCAAATAGATATTTTATATACAACTTTCCCATGTTTCTTCTCACTGAGAGGCTAAATTTTCAAAATTTGATATTTCTTTCAAAAGTATTTGATTAATTAAAACATTTATTAAATTAATTTATTTAATACAAAAGTTTTAATCAATAATATAAAAGGTCCGTTATTTATCTGTAAAAATTGGAATTATAACAACATTATTAAATTTAATTAACTTTCAGATAAACACATTCCGCAGATTATTTTCCTTTGGAATGAAAAACTCTATTTTTGGATGCATTTTTACAAAGAAGAAAAATCAAAATTAAATCTAATGAAATTATAAAAAATCAAACTCTCACACTCCTCATTGAACTTATTATTATTTGATATTTTACACAGGTAGTCAAAATGTATACTTTACTTGAATTTTAAGACGCTTGGACGTCCAACTTTTGTCAAAATTAATTAGCATGAAATAACTTTGTTTACAATTTGAAATTTTGATTTTTTATTTAAATTAGCACTGCAAGGTTTTTGTCAATCATTCAAGTTTTGAAAGAGTTCTTCTGTTTTTTGATAGTTTTTGTTTAATTTCAATTTTCAAATATTGACATTACTTAAAACAATACATAACATATACAATATTAAAAAATAGTAAAAGAAGAGCTTACGTTAATTAAGATTCGTCTCAGTACGCCTGTCACAAAAACAGATCAAATACAAATGAATAAATTGGAGTTTAGGAAGCCTAATATATGCAGGAATGTAAACAAATGCGACGAAGTATTAAACCCTCCTCATTACTCTTATCAATTAAAATTGTTTACGAGTCTGTATTTTGCGTTTCATACGTATATAATTGTTTTTGTGACTAATTTTAGGTTTCAAAATCAGTTTTTCTGAAAATTAAATCGCAACAGTTAAGGTCTAGCCAATTTGTTCTTTGGAAAATTTGGACCTTGCCTACTTTCCTTTCCCTCTCATTTTGTTTTTGACACCACAACAAAGATTCTATTTTACACATGAAACTTTTAGAAAATGTCATTTGAAAATGGAGATGTCTGCCAAATTTAAATACGTATGTCAAATTCTTGGTACATAGTAAATCGATTAGCTACTAAAACTTATTTTAAAACATAAAAAACTGCAAAAACATTAGAAACATACAAAACAGGATATTAGCATTACTAAACAAAACAAGAGTTTGTAAATAAAGTCAAAACAGCAACATTATAATGTGACATTTATATTTTTTTGGAAATTAAACTGTCTAAATCGCGTATTTTTACTACATATTTTTGTTGTTGTGATTCTTTAGGTATGTTAGAAAAATCTACCTTTGGACTTTTAAAAATAATAATTAATTTTTAAGAAATCAAAAATGTTAGCTTTTAGACCATAACTTGAAAATGTTTTAAAACTGCTTTTAGAAGAGAAATTAAATAAGACAAATTGGCAGTAAAATAGTTTGAAATCGAAACTAAAATGTTATTTTACTACCGATTTTGTGCATTGTTGGTTGCATAACTTAAATTATCAAAAATGGTATTTTATTCAAATAAATTTTATCGTAATCACGTATTTTTATTGGTTGTGTTTGGGAATGCTAGAGATTGTGTGTTGAATCATCTCTGATTTGAAAACACAAATATTACTAGGGGAATTGTACAATCTATTAACTTTAATTGCAATCTCTATATTGCCTAATGTCGGGACTTTTTAATTGTTTAAATTAATAATTAGGCGATTTCGGAAATGATATAACACTCTCGGGCTGTTTTTTGCAATAAAAAATTCAATTTTAATATCTAGGAATATAAAAACTATTCCCCTGGTGGTAATTTTCTTTCTTCAATTTTTTTGGCCCCAATACTTGCAACTTCATCTTCCAAATTACATCATGATACCCCGCATTAATACTTAAAATAATATTAATTTAAAAATTGCGGTGGTCAGAACAATAAGAAACTCAAATCAATTCAACGCCAACATTTCACTCCAAACATCAGAGCTTTTTCAGGGCTATTTTATAAAAATGAAACACAATTAAGTATAACACAAAAAAGAATACAAAAAAAATCATGTAAAGAAGCCAATAATTGAAAATTATAAACTATTATTATTCAATTATTGGTAAGTTGAATGAAACATTTTTGTATTGAATCTAATTGTGTTGATTTTAATAAAATACTCCTGAAGTAGGTATAATGTATAGAAACGTTGGCACTATATTGATTGCGCTTCTTATTGTTTTGACTACCGCAATTTTAAAATTTCCTTATTTCTCCGAGAACACAATAAATTGCAAGATTGCGCTTCTTGTTTTCTTTAATTCTTTAACTTGTTAAATCTATTTTTTTTTTTTATTAATCTACAGATGTTTATAATTATTTTTCGAATATGCTAATAAAATCTGATTTTATTGCCGCAGCCTAATTTTCTAAATGTTTTACCAATCCATAAGCAAATTCGCGTTAAATGCATTTGCCTATAAATAACACAAGAAATATTTAAAAACTAGTAAAAACATTCACTAATACCCGTCCAAAAAGCGTGACTCATACCCACACAAAAATTTTAAAATTTCAATTTCAAATTTTCTATTTCTAAAAAAAAAAGGAGCGGCACCAAATTATCATCAAAATGCAAATCAACCGGTCTCATCATTTAAAAACAAATTTTTTAAACAACTAATCATACAATTTTTGAATATCTTACCTGCAAAACTCGAAAACATCTTTGCAATCCTTTAATTTGATCAATTTGCGTTTTTATTTTTGAGAAAATTTCGTCCGTTTTTGGTCACGCACTTGTACACACTCGCACAATATTGTTGTAATCCTGTCGGCGCGGCGTTCCGCTTCTTAATAGTTGCGCCGCATCTAAAAATACATTCGAAAAAATGTTCACTTGACCATCACTACTTTTTACTATTCTAATCTACAGGTTTGAAACTGACCTTTCTAAATTTAATAATGCGAACACGGTTCTAAGATCAATTTTATTGAATCAAACCTACTGATACAAATTAGTGATTTGGATAATTGTATGATTTAGAAAAATATTTGGATCATTTCTAAATATTTTTTTACGCATGAAAAATCTTTTTTTTTTTGCTAATTGATATATGCAGCCATGCTTACTCTATGGAAATTTTCTATTACGTTTCAATTAGAATTGTGCAATTTTTTTATTTAAATTTATTTCTGTCCTACCACAATATTTTTATTAACCGTTACCGGTAAACATCGAACCTACGCAAAGCAAATATTGTAAATACTTTTGAGAATGGCTCAAATCCGAGTGACCTAGACATTTTTGTGCAGAATTAGCCCAATATCAATTTCAATTTTCAAAAAGGATTAAACATGTGTACAAATTAAAAAAAAAATTATAATTGAATATTTTAGAATTCTCTGTAAAAATTATTAAAAACTTCGAACTTAAAAAATTGAAGACAAGTTTTAAAAGATCTAAAACTTAGAAAAAAAAAACAGAAAATGTAGAAGCCAGAAAGTTCAAAAACTGAATTTAACAGTCCCACATATATTTTTCAAATTTTTAAAATAGAAAAAAAACTAAAATATTGAATGAATTTAAAAATATTAACTTTTTAACAGTTCAGCTTAATCTTTTTGAGTTCTTTTTTAATTTTTATGTTTTTCAAAACTTCCATGTCACAATTTTTCTAGATCTAATTTTCAATTCAATAAAACACCTTTGAAATATTAAGGATTGATATTTTGGAACTATTAAAACTCAAAATCTCAAAAACTGGATTAAATATTGATTTATTAGAAGATAAATGTTTATTTAAAAGAGGTTCGCAGAAACAAGATACATTAAAAATTGTTTATATTTTTTCTTAGTTCTATCTCTGGCTCGTATCCCGAGGTTTGTATACAATTCCTCTGCTCTTCATTTCCCTTACAATACCAGCAGGTAATCTTCCTGATACGGAAATTGCATATACTCCTTTACAAAAACGGTCTGAAAAAATACAGCTATTATTAAAAGTGATAGAAACCTGATCAATACTTACTTATTCTTTGCCATTTGCATACCCAACTATCTTCTGGACCCATGGCAGCAATCATTCTAAAAAAATATTCACATAAAAGGCACAGAACATTTACATGTAAATTTAGCTATAATTATTTATCGATACTTTATTCATGTATTTAACCAGCTTTCAGCTGTGAATGACATCTTCACCGATCAGAAAACAGGTAAATGTGAAACAAGGCGGGTGTTATCGTGAAAAACCTAATGTCGTTTTAATTTCGAAGCAGCATAGTGGAAGTTGCAGTACTTACCCATCAAAATTAGAACTCGTACAATCATACACATTATCCCTGTTGTTCTTCATCCTTAAGAATTCATCGCAATTATCACATCCGTCATACTCAAACTGATCGAAAGTCTGAATTGAAACCAATAACACAAATAATAATAAAAATAATACAAAGAGATTCTAACCTATAAAATAAAGTATTATTTTACCTTAATTAGGGAACATACTAGACAAGCTCTTAAACCACGTAAATCTTTAGGTACAGTTTCTAAAGTCATTTTAATAACAATTTAACTTGTTTAGGGACAATTAAAAAAATTACAGAGATACAAATTCTTGTTTCAATCGAAGCTTCTTCTTGCCAATCTGCAACCCGCCCTGGTCCTGTAGAATAAGTAGTTCAAACAGTTTCCAACTAAAGAAAAAATTAATTTGAAGTTCAATTTAATTTTCGACCTTCAAATTAATATACAAATATCGTATTACTTGTAATTTTTCTTCTTTTCATCGCAAAATTATTTTATAATTTATTAAATAAATTAAAAGTAGTTTAAATAAACCAGTCTATTCTGACAACTTTTAATAAATATATTAAAATTAAATTTGGACTTAAATTTTACTTTTAACAGCCTTTCTTTCTTTAATAAAATTCAGATTATTTTAATATTTTCTAAATACTGATTAATTTTTAATCAACAATCTTATGATTACAATGTCAGAAATCAGCTGCTGGCATAGTGTTTGCAGTTGTAGTTGATCTTTGACACTTTCAAAATGTTAAAACCAAAAGCTTTAAGTCAAGTATTAGGGCAAGCTAATACTGGGGGAGTCGAGAAAACTTTGTAAGTATACCACTATTTAAGTTTTATTCCGATTTTTCAAATAAAATTTTTAAGGTTATTAAGTTCAGTTGGATCGCTTCTGGCATATAGCGGTTATGGTGATAATGATGCTCGAGTAACAGCAGCTATCGCCAGTAATATTTGGAGTGCATATGAAAAGAATGGCACAAATGTATTTCGTGAAGACCGCCCACAAGTAATTTTAATGGAATGTGCAGAAGGTCGCATTGCTATCACACAAGTAGCTCATTTACTTTTATGTTTATACGCAAAGAATAATGTAGGATTTGGAATGCTTAAAGAAAAAGCAAATGCTTTAGCATTGTACCTCGAGGGACCATTAAAACAACTTGTATCTTCCTGATCTTACCTGCTTTAAAAAGCTGTAAATAATTTTATATTTTAAATTAAGCTTAAATGCAATATAACTTCAAAAAAATATTCTTTTTCATATTATATAGATTATATCTATATCTAAGTATAATGTTATTTATAAACAAATTTTTATATAAATAAATAATCTTAAGAATGTAGGCAACCCAAATTGTAGTTTTTTAACCTCACTTTTTATGCATGCTACTATTTTGTAAATATTAAAAATGAAAGCGAAGAAGGTGGTTAAAAACAGTGACTTCAGAAAGAGTAGAAAGCAAATCAGGAAAGAGAAGAGGCAGGAGAAAAAGGCAAAAAGAAATGAGTATTATGTCAATCGCAATAAACACAATTCAAATGTTAATGAAGAAGCACCAGCGGTAGGAAAAGTAGAAAAAATTAAATTAAAGAAACAAATGGATAAGAACCATGTAAGTATAGAAATCATATTCTTCATATGTGCGTGAGGAGCACAGAAGATTCTTAGGCCATTAACCTAAAATTGGACACATTTGTGAGAAACAGCAAAGTTCCGCTACTGCAATTAACGTAAAAACTTTTAAATGGGACAATTTATTCAATGTGGAACAAGCATCAAATTTGGGACGTCTCATCAATTTAAGCTAGCCCGAAATTTTTTGTCTACGTAATTTTTATATATATCCAGTATTTCTGAAAATACCCCTTTCTTCATCATGTTTAAAACGTCAAAATTATTTTAATTTTCGAAATTACAATTTTAGAAAGAACCGATATTAGATCAGAAAACACAAAATTTGGTTGAGAAAGAAAAACGAGAACAACAGAAATTACTGAAACAAATGCAGAAACAAAGGAGCAAACAATTGAAGGATGCTAACATTGAAGAAGATAAAAATATTAAAAGATTAGAGAAGCAATTAAAGTTGAATAAGAGGAAGAGCAAATCCGTTCCCAAATCATTTGAAACGGATGGATTAGATTGTAATTAGTTCTTTATTTCTTTTTTTTACATCACCCAACGTTAATTTTCTTTTAGATTTGTTAGAAGTATGTGATTCGGAAAAAATGGCGAGTATTGTTTCAGCAGAACAACAATTTACAGAGATCGACGATGGATTCGAGGAAGATTTTGCTTTAATGACAAACCAAAAATTAGAAAATTCAGATGAATTCGAAGATACTTTAAACGAAGATGACACAAATGAAGAATCTTTAGAAGGTAAAATTTAAAAATTCTGCAAAAGGCACTTTCTAGATTTTTTTTTTTATTTTAGAAGATAATTTTAACAGTGATGATTCAGATGATGAAATTAAAAGTAAGAAAGTGGTGATGAAACCTTCACAAAAATTATCCAAGCAAAAAGGTTGGAAAGCAGATAATGATTCTTCAGAAAGTGAATATGAGGATGAGTCTTTAATTAAAATGAATAGCAAAAAGACGATATCATCAAAAAACAAAAATGAAGATAAAATTTTTAATGAGAAATTATCAAAAAATAAAGGAGCAAAATTAGAACCACGTAAAAGGAGGCCTATATCTTCTGAAAATGAAAGTGATGATAGTAATAATGAATTTCCTATCGAAATGAGTAGTAAGAAGCGACCAAAAATTGATAAACTAATTGATAATGATTCAAAGTTAAGTAAAAATAAAAATATGAAATCTAAGACAAAAAATAAAGTGAAAGAAAAACTTTATAGTAGTGAAGAGGAGAATTCAGAAGGTAAGTTCTTATACTAATAATCTTTAAGATTTTGATAATTAATTTATGGAAACGTATTACACTTTTTGCCTTTATTAATTTATATATTTTTCATATTTAGAATATAATTTATCAGATGAAGAAAATTTGGAGCATGAAGCTGACACTGATAAAAATAGTGAGTCAAGTTTTAATGAAGGAGTCACCGATAAAGGTGCAAAAATAAACAAAAAAAGTGATAGAACTTGGGAAGATATTTATGGTCGATCTAGAGATGCAGATGGAAATATAATTAATGTAAGAAATAGTTTTAAAAATCTTTCATAAGCATTATGCTAGCAAGTTTCAAAAAGAAAATTGCTTTTCTTATTTTTTCTTTGAACATATAATTATTTTTCATTTATAGAATACAGAAGGAAAATATATTCCTCCTGCAATTCGAGCAAAACTGGAATCTGCTCTTCCTGAAGATAGGAAACGTATAGAAAAAATAAATAAACTGAAGAGGCAATTAAAAGGTTTATTTTTTATTAATTTCAAATTCTTTTTTTATTTATAAACTAATTTTTTGTTTTTAGGCTTGTTGAATAGATTGGCTG
Organism: Coproporus ventriculus; assembly: GCA_027574865.2. Classification (NCBI taxonomy): domain Eukaryota; kingdom Metazoa; phylum Arthropoda; class Insecta; order Coleoptera; family Staphylinidae; genus Coproporus; species Coproporus ventriculus. The sequence continues at coordinate 128,315 of JAODAH020047442.1, read as the reverse complement.
AAAGTAATATGCACAGTATTTCAAATCAAGTGGAAGAACTTTATATGTTAAATAGTAGAAATGACATGAATGATACTTTAACGAATCTTATTTTGGAATCTTTGGCCTCAAATGTTAAAACACCTGAAAGGTTGCTACTTGAACATATTTTGTTGTTGACTATTTTACAAGCAAATATTGGAACAGAAGTTGGTAAGTTTATCATTAAAAAGTAATAAATTACAAATAGGAGACTAACAGGCATGTTTTCCCATTTTCGATTAATTAGTGCCCCGAACTACATAAAGTGTTGGAATTGTTTTTTTAGTTAAATACCACTAAAACGTATATCCTCATAAAATTTGAAGCAAAACTGTGTTTGTTACCCAAAAATATTTTTGTACTTTTTCTTAGCATGAAAGTATCCAGATCCATGATTTTGATATTTTTAATATATATGCGCTTTAATATAGTAAACTATATAATTATCTTGAAATGGTGGAATAATCTATTGAACCCTTTAGTACATTATCCCGTACCAATGTTAATTTAAAATTCATTCATTTCAATTTCTTAGAACGATAATTTACGAGAACTAAGATGGGTTTTCCCATGTGAAAAGTTGCACCAAATTGAGTTTTTCATTTATTTCTGTAAATTTATTAATAAGCTTTAAATGTTTAGGTGTATTAACTGTCTATAGGAAGAATCTAATTAGAGCTACATGAAAAAAATTAAAATTTATTTTATTTCTGTGCGAAGCAAAATATTGTTATCACAAAAAAAGTTTTTTTTATTTTTCTCCATTTAAATAACCCATATGTGGGGCAAGTTTTCCCAAAATTTACATTTTAGAAAATGTTGTTTCATTCATTGTAGAGATGACTTTCTAAATGGGAAAACATGCCCCAGTCTCCCCGAAGCAAAAAATAAAGTTAGAAATTTTTAAAATTTTAATACATATATTGATATATTTTTATTTCTAGGAGCACATTTTTTACAAACAGTTGTTAAAAGATTTGATAAATTATTCAACAGTGAAGACTTACTGATTGAAGATAAAAGTTTAGATAATATCGTAGATATTTTAGCACAGTTATATAATTTTAAGGTAAGTTTTGCATTAAAATAAAAAGTTTATTTTTTAATTAAATAAATCTTATACGGTTAATTCCTAGGTTACCCAGGCCAAACCTGGGTTTCTTTCTTTTTTACCGATTCGGCTGCCAAAAGCAAATTTTTCAAAAAATTAAAAGAGAAACATAAATTGCTTGCAAAAAATTGAGTTTTGAATCTTTTGTGTCAAAGATGATGGGATCCATTTCTTTTAGCATCCCAAAAGAAACGAAACCCAGACTTGCCTGCTTGACCTAGACTTTTTCACACGAAATTACATTAATTTCTCCTTTAGAATTTCCTTTTTTCATTCAATATAAATCGTTTTTAGGTTTTTCATTCAAATTTATTGTATCAAATTCTAACAAAATTATCAACAAAATTTGAAGAAAAACAAGTAGAATGTATATTGTCAATACTTCGTAATGTTGGGTTCACATTAAGAAAGGATGATCCTTTAGCTTTAAAAGATTTAATCCTGGATTTGCAGAAAAAAGCTTCAAATGCTAAAGATGACATGAAGGACAAGTAAGTTAAATTTTTAGTATTATTACATGTAAAAATCCTAATATTTATAAATAAATCAAATTTGTCACCCATTAACTCAGAAAGTTATCTAATAATTAGTGAATTCTCTCTTTAATATGCAGTGGAGTAACTAGTGAATGTGTGTAGATTTAAATCTACAAAAGGAGGAAACTCTAACTGAATTTTATATAATTCTTTTATTTTAATTTCAGTCCACGTGTTAAGTTCATGTTAGAAATTTTACTTGCAGTTAAAAATAATAACATGAATAAGATCCCAAATTATGATACCACATATAGTGAACATTTAAAGAAAATTATGAAAAGTTTTATTCGAAAAGGAAATTACGTTACACAACTCAATATAGCTTTAGATGATTTGTTAAAAGGTAATTAAACATTAAGGAAAAGAAAAATATGAAAAAGAATTAATATTTTAGCTGATGAACGAGGTAAATGGTGGATTGTTGGATCAGCTTGGACAGGTAAAACAGAAGAAAACCAGCCAACTCTAAAAACAAAAAGTGATGGATTTTCGCAAAAATTATTAGAATTAGCAAAGAAGCAAAGAATGAATACTGATACAAGACGAAACATATTTTGTATAATTATGTCGGCTGAGGTAAATATAATAAAATACTTTTTGCAATGTTTTTGATATTTGAAAGAGATGTTGAAAGGAACATTTAAGAATCGTACTAATTAAAATAGTTACTTAGAAAGAAAGGAAATAATTTTTTAGGTGATGTAATTTTTTAAATCTTTCTTTATAAAACTTTTCAAATATGTCTAACTTGTATTCTTATCAAAAATATAATTACAAAAATAGAAATTGATTAACACATTACAAATCGTATGAATGACACAAATTATTTTTGAAAGTAACATTTTTAAAATAAATATTTTGAAGTGTCGTTTACTTTATTCTAGAATAAGTGAGTCATCGTGCAAATGAAATGAAGCTCATGAATGTTTAAATAAACCATTTTATAATTCCTTACATTATTTATTTAATATTTTAATTACAATCAACGATTTTTTTAAATTTTATTTTTAGGATTACTTAGATGCTTTTGAAAAACTATTACATTTAGGCTTAAAAAGTCAACAAGAACGAGAAATTATTCATGTCTTATTACATTGTTGCTTGCAAGAAAAGAAATACAACCCTTACTATTCGGTTTTAGCACAAAAATTTTGTGATTATGATCGAAAATTTCAGGTAAAACTAAAAAAAATTATGAATTACATTTTATTAATCTAATATTTTTTAGATGACAATTAAATATTCAATTTGGGATAAATTAAAAACTTTAACGGATTGTTCTGCTGTTCAAATATCTAATTTAGCCAAATTATTGACACATCTTTTCTTGGAGAAAGGACTCCCAATATCAACATTAAAGGTAACATTTTCAAAATTTCTTAGAATAATTAAAAATTTTATATTAGGAATGATAAATCTTAGATTCTAGAATTCAATAATGCAATTCTAGAATAGATCTTGTATAAAATTTATTTTTAACTTCATTGAAATGTTTACAAACCTATAATTCTAGAAAGTCTTATCTTTGATTTATTTGCTCTTGAACAAAATTTATTTTTACAGATAAAATTATGTGCACATATCGTTAAAGATTAATAAATTTTGATTTTAGCTTCTAATTTCTTCTAAAGGAGCTAAAAATATATGATAAACTTCCAGAAAGAAATATGCCAAATACTACTAAGTGTTCTTTTTCCTTTTAGATTGTCCAGTTTAGTGATTTGGATAAGGTTACTTTAAGATTCATGAGACAAATTTTACTTGGAATATTTTTATCTGAAGATTTGGAACAATGTCAAACTGTCTTTGATAAAGTGGCGCAATCTGAAAAGTTGAAAATGTTTAGAGAAAGTTTAAGGCTGTTTATACATCATTTTCTTTTAAGAAATATTGATTCAGTTCCAGAAGAACAAAAAGAACTATTAGAAGAACGTGCAAAAATAATAGAAAAAATTTTGACAGTTAATGAAAAGAGGACCAGATTTTAAATGTTAATTAAATAAGATAAATATTATTATTTTTTTTTATCAATCCTTATCATGGACTTGGGGTTAGTTCCTAAACTTAATTGATGTTGGTGCAACCTGTCTTTTGAGATACTTTAATTTTATTCCAAAATTTCCAAAGTACCTTCAAGATAAGATTAACTTAACTAGTTCTAAAAATTTTAAAGTCCTTATAAATTGAGATTGAGTCTCAAGTACTTAATTAAAAAAAATGGTGAAGAAAAAATAAAACTATTAATAAATTTGTAATCTTTTATTCTGCCACAAAAATTTGATTAACATTCTCCATTTTTAACAACCTTTAAATGAACATCGGGGAATTGTTTCTGATAGCAATCAAACAAACATTGATTTCCAAAAGTTTTGGAATTGGATCCACATATCGGTTGATACATCCTGTTGCATATACAAGTACTTTCATCAAAACAGGGACCATCATACGCAATCTTTAATGTATCATGTTTCTTCGCATTGCAATTCAAAGCGCATTTGTTGCTATAAGTAACACCATCAGTTCCACATGTTGGATCATTTAGTAAAGGACACCTGCACATTTCATCTTGTTTACATTTTCCTTCATATAAAACTTTTGTTCCATCAGATTTTTTGACAAAACAATTAAATTCACATTCACTTGAGTAAGTTAAGCCATTACTAGCACAAACAGGTCGATAAATAAAAGGACACTTGCAATTTTCACATGAAATTACAACTATCAGAGTTGATATAACAAATATTGTTTTTAGCATACTGTAAAAGATGTTACCACTTATAATCACAATGAAACTATAAACAGATCATAGATTGAAACAAGATATATACAGATGAATTTAATCAAACTGATATGATTTAATTAGATATGACAGTATTATTTTGTATTGATAAATTAAGTGTTTATTGTGATTTGGATTTATATTAATCAATTAATCATAAAATTAATTTCTACTATACAAACTAAAAGTTTAATTTTTGTGATGTATCGAGTTACTTAATACGAGAAATTTTTTTGCACTATCCAATTTTTCTAATGATCGATTTGTACACTCTTCCATTTAATTTTTTGATTTCATCCAATTTTTTGTTTTATTTAGATCATGGGAATAAAGAAATGAAAGTATAGCAAAAAAGAAAGATGGGGAATATAAGAAAGACAGGAGTGCAAAATAAAATGCAAAGAACAAAGCTTTTAAAATTTTAGAAGAAATATCCAGCCCAATAGTCGACTTCTACGACCCACTAAGAAGTACCGAATTTTTACCATCACACCTTTCAATATGTTCGTTTTAGATTTAGTTAAATAAGAAAAAAACGTGGATTTGAAAATAAACATAAATTTTTCAAAAAGTTTATACAAGACAAAAAAGGGTCACTAAAACAAGTTATTAGGTCACATATTTTTTTATTATGAAACAGAAAATATCAAAAGAGAATAACATACAATTTTATTCACAATATTTTAATTTCACAATGAACAATTAGAAATTATTCATAAATTTCTTCAATTGGAATTTCTATTTCTTCATCACAAGCACCTTCCCTTGCAATCGAAACATCATTCTTCATTTTCTTTAAATAACAATTGAATTCACATTTGTTTGGGTAAGTTTTTCCTTCCGTTGAACAAACTGGGAAATATATTCTCGGACAAACACAGATTTCTTCAATATCTTCTTCTGGTTTTGCTACTGCAATTGTAACAAATACCAAAATACCTAAAAGAACGATGTATTTCATTTTATGTTCTATGCAATTAATATACTGATATTGTTTTTAGTTTTTGTGATTATTATAGAGCAAGTAAAAGATAAAAAAATGATAAGATTATAAGATAATGAAATAATGTGAAATTCGTGTTTGCTGCTTGTTGAATTTTCTTTATCAATTATTTATAAATCTTAATCCTGATCTATTTCTAGAAGTTATTCACCTGATTAATATCTAATTAATTTAAGTTTTTATTAATTTTAATGCCTATAGGCAACCATGTTTGAATGTCTGTAAACAGAACATGTGAATCTGAACTTATGATTCTGGTTTGCAATTTTTAAATTGTATTTTACTACTAAAAACTGTTTGAAAACAGTTTTAAAAAAATGAAAATTAAAGAAAGTTGATTTTGTTAACTTTTTACAGCTTTTTAATTTTTTAATTAATTAAGAGAATTTTAAAATAATCAAATTCCATACTTATTTAGACTGTTCATGTTATCAACAGATTTTAAGGAAATAGTATTGTTAATAGGAGAAAAAAAGACTTATTGGAAGTAAAAAGTTAAAAATTGTAGTCGGTTTTTGAAGATTTATAAGTATTAAATCGTTTTAATTTAAATTTTTTTTGATAATATAGGTCATAAACATTAAATTATATAGATGATAGACCATATAAATGCATGAAGCTTTTGAGTGTTTTATTCGGTGATTAGATAACTGGCGCTATCTGTTGTAAAGTGCGCGCACATGAGATTGGGATTAGGACAGCGAACATAACCTTGTACCTGAAATGTATTCGTACATTAACTCGAAAAAACAAATTTAAAAAAAGTGCGTAGTGTGTGCAGGTCAAAATAAAAGCAGTCGTTATGAAACAAAAAAAACAAGTAAATTTGTATTTATAAATTGTCATTAGAAAAAATTTTGTTCCCATGAATGTATAACCTAATCGTACGAAATTCTTGTAATGCAATTTGTCGATTATGCTTGGAATTTCGCGTAACGTACATGTGATATTACTACCGAGGGCTCGGAATCTTGCCGATTATTCCGTTGAACATGTCTTGAGCCGTGACAATCTTAAAAAAACAGTTTCGAGATTCCAAGCGATGCCCCCTATCCGCATGCAGACACAAGAACCACTCAGGAAAGCTGCAGTATTGATTCCGTTATGCGTTGTCGATAACAAAGTATCGCTGCTGTACACCTTAAGGACATCACAATTACGATCGCATAAAGGTCAAGTTAGTTTTCCTGGTGGGATGCAGGAAGCCAAAGATAAAAACCTCCAAATTACAGCAATACGTGAAACGAAAGAAGAATTGGGGATAGACGAGAGCAACATCAAAGTCTGGGGATGTGGAAATGTGATTATTACCCGAACTGATCCTAGTGTGATGCCTGTTATTGGTACAATAGATAAATCATTGGATGTACATGCTCTCAATATTAATCCATCTGAAGTCGAAGAAGTTTTTACGGTGCCCATCGAAAATTTGTGTAGACAGGACAAAATTGCTTATACACAATTTAGATCCGGTTATACGACGCCAGTTTTCTTTGGAGGTGAAAAGAGGATTTGGGGCCTTACCGCCATCATAACGCATGCATTTTTGAAGTGTCTGTTACCTCCAGTTGCCTATACACATAGAATGAAGTATGTTCAACCCATTAAAGTGGCTGGGAAAAAAGCAAAGGAATAAAGATATTTATTTCAAACCCTTTCGAACATATCTATGAATAAATTATTTTTGTAACAAAAATTAAACTTTTGTTTTATTTACCTAAGACAACTTGTCCAAATCATTCAATTTGCAAAATGGAGGAAGAGAAACATTGAATTGGCTGGTCCTTTGTATTGGTCTTATAATATCTAATTTCTTTATGTACTTTTGAGTATTCGTTAGTTTGATTACTTTTGCAGAGTCAGTGTTCTCGTAAAACGACAAGCAGAGCGAAAGCATACTCAAAAGTAATCAAAGCAACGATGTTTGTTCTACCAAGGGAATAGCAAAAAAACCCCATTCCATCAAAAATTTGGAAATATCGCACATCACCTGGTAACAAAATCATGATCATTAAAACGATTACTCTTTTTAGAAATAGGTGCTGAGATATCGAATAGCAACTTTTTTGACATTTCTAATAAATAGTTTCAACAATTGAAGAGTTGAAATTCAAAAGGGTTGAATGAAGTACCAAAAGTTTTGTTTCTAAGAAATTGAGAAAATTTATATCGAGGCTTGTACAATTTGTTATTTTCACCGTTGTGTGAAGTAAAAACGATTAGATTTTGACACAGACCCTTTAGATTATCACTGGGACTGTTAAAACAACAAAAAATCAGTGCTTAGACTCTTTTCATTTTCAACTCGTCAATTTTATCCAATATACAATTCAAAAGGGGTAAAAGTGTTTTCATGGATTTGTGTACATATTTTCTTATTCAAATAAGTATTTATGGCTCTTATCTTATTCCTTTTTTTTTTAGTAATACTCATTAAAAGAATTGTCGTCATTGCTTGAATTATAGCCAAGTTTTTATGTTACGTAAATCTGAAAATTATTTTCGCAAAAATAATTAAAGAAAAAACATTGACGGAAATGCGTTTATGTTATAATTCATTAAGACTTCGTTCTGAGTTTTCCTTTTTGAATAAAATTTGCGTGAACACAATGAACTGTTTATTCAAATGGAAGGTAATCTTGGCATTGAATAAGCAATTCATTCTGTTAGATAAAGAAAGGTTTTTTTAATTTAAAATTTTAAGTTAGGCAAGAAATATAACTCAATTAAAGCGTCTCATAGTTTCGGATAGGAGTACTAAAATTATAAAATTGAGTTGATATAAATATACCAATAGATAGCAGTAGTATATTTAAAATTTTATTAAAATTTTTTAATTCATTCATTACCTATTTTATCAATAAAATATATAGGAAATAAAAGAGAGAACAGTCCAAAAATTTAATTAAATAATTTCGGTTGAATATAAAAAAGTGTAATCATTTATTTTTTATTTATTTATAAAAATAATACAATTTAAAGAAAATACGAAATATGTTTACATTACTAAATGTTTGTATGTTTGGTTGCATATATTAAAACCTACTACTCTTTAAAATTTGAAATAAATCGATTCTTCCTTAGTTCAAAAAGAGAAAAATAATTAAAAGTGTTGTAAAAATGAATAAAAATGCAAAGCAGACTCAAATAACAAATATAATTTAAAAATAAATACACATGATAAAAAGAAATGGAAAAAAAATATAACAAAAAAAAACTACAAATGTCTAATATATAGGTCAGAATGGGAGTTTTTCCAAAACTAGTATTTTAGAACGTGTCTTAAACCCCTAGATATCAAGTATGATAAAAAAAACGATAGGAGGGGGTCATTCATTCATTTATTTTTGATAAATTGCAGGATGTGATTTTAAATTTCTACAATATATTAATCTTACATTACCTTTAGATTGATTAACATTAAATGAAGTTGCTGGGAATTCCAATTAGACTTTAATATAAATCTAATGAAATGAAATATGCCAGGATCTGGTAAGACATACAATCAGAATGTAATTCCAGATACATTACATTCATCTACTACCTCATTACATTGATTTATTTCTTCGTAAAACTCCACTAAAAGATTCAATCATTTGATATCAAGGGGATAGTTAATTTAATAAAAAAGAAAAAGAAAAGCAATAGTAAGTGAAAGGGATTTGTTTAAAGCAAGATACGATAAAAATTGTTGAACCGCAATAAATTTTGTAAAAGGGTTACTTACTACTCTCCTCATAATTAATCCTTTCTCTCTGAAATTGAAACTGCAATAAATGAAATGGCTCAATTAATACTTACACACATATACATACATACATACTCGTCTTAATAAAATTTCTCTCAATTATAAAGAAATCTTATGTGCGGTGGTTTAATTGCACCTCATTTTTTTTCTGTTTTACCTGAAAATTTTGATTTTTATATGGACATGCAATAATCGTTAAATTAATTATTTGAGATGATGGTAAATTCGGTCATAAATTTTAATTAGGTTGAAAGATTTTATGTTGCTAATAATATTGTGTCTGGTGCATCTTGTATTTATTTACTTATGATGTAATTAAATCTTCGTGCCTGCAATCTGAATTTAATTAAAGAAAAAGTACATAAAAAGGAGAAAGTTGATAATTTGCAGTAGTTTGTTTATTAAATTTATTTTAAAGTGTCAATTACGTTCCGTTTCTGCATATTTTTGTTAGAAGAAACATATTTTGTGGTTAAACTACGTTTGGTAGAGTTATGAAATTTTGACAAATTATGTAGATTTAGGGTGACCGTTATTTAGTCCGGTTTAAATATGTTACATGCTTCTAATTCGATTCCTTGGCACTAAAAAGTACTACACGAATTTTTTAAAATTTCTTGGACGTGCAGAAACCGTGCCTGCATACCTTTTTATCCTCATTCAAATAACATGGAAAAATATCTTTTTCTTTGTTCTTTTTTTCAATTTTTTGTCGTTCAGAAAATTTCTGAAAATTTTTAATTTCTACAATGTTTATTTTTTTTTGTATCATTAATTTATTACGTTGCTTTAAAAAATTAAAAACAAACAAATGAAAGAATTCAGTTTGCGCTCCGTAATTGAATTTCAATACAACACTTAGGTCATCAATTGTTGTATCTCGAGTTTGTTTGCGCGTTGGTTTCGCAAATTCATCAGATATAAAAGCGTGCGAGACAAAACGTGCACGCTTGTACACATCCGTGTTGTACAACTTTTTTTATTATTTTATAATTCATTCGATTATATCTATCATTGAACACGGACAATAAATAAATTTTAAAAAATAAAATAAGAAGTTTTCAATGACACAAATGGAATAATAATAAACAGTATGCGCATGCTTTTTATGTCATTCGTAATTCATGTGGAAATTACAGTGATAGAAATAAATTGTAACTGATGGACTTTTACAATGGACATTACATCATTCTTTAATGCAGATTGAATGTAGTGTTTAGCATAAATTGTGGATGGATAGGGTTGGGTTAGTTTTAACAAAAGATTCTCACTGAATTTTTCTATAAATCTTTTTTAAAAAAATTCTATAGGCAAGATGAGGAAACAAAATTAGAATTTGATTCAGAAAAAGGAAATTTTTGCGATCTAATTTTCTCACATTGAAGCGATAAATTATTGTATTATTTCAAAAAACTTTTGAATTTTTTTGTTCCTTTTTAATTTTTTGTTATTGCTAAAACCCATTTTCATAACCAAAAATAAGAATTTAAGAAAAAAGAAATTTTTATCTTTTAAACTTTTCCAATCTTTCTACTTTTTTTTACTTTACAACCTTTTATCGTTAAACTTTTTCCTTCTAAACTTTTAACTTTTCATACTTTCTTAATTACTAAAAAAAACTTTCTGGATTTCAAGAAAGATAAATAAATTTTCGAAAGTGATAAACAACGCACAGAGTGTTGGCCATGCAAGTAAGTCTACGCATACAGTACGTTTTACTTTACCACAGTCAGAAGTTAGCAATATTATTATAATTATTTTTAGAAATGCACTCCGGATTACATTTTATTTATAAATAAATTTTGGAGATTAATTTAGGATAAAACTTACTATTTTAAGTCATTTTTAATTTTATATCAAATTGCAATGCGAGTAACATTTACATCACCAATTGAATGTAAGTTGGTATTAATGATTATTTAATTGTAACCTACGACACACTCCAGACTAAATAATTTGACAACATAATTATAGGTTATATGTTTCGAAAATTAATGTATAAAGGTAATGATCTCAAGGTTCTGCGCGCCGACGGATTCATTTTGAAAATATAGAAGGAAAATGAAATAAGGAAAAAAGGAAAACTACAAAAATTTGGCCTACCACTTTCCATCTCCTCGTCAATCATTATAGAAAAATGAATAAAACTAAAAAAAAAACATAAGAATAAAAGTAGATTAAAGAAAATTTGTATAGAATAGCAATTCCCGAGAATAATACACAAATGAGATAATTGCATTTCTGCTCGTTTCTCTAGGAAATAGTGTGATGGATTCATTTATATGTTTGCGAAAAATGTGTAAGTAGTCATAAAAGATATAGATATAGTATGCAACTTGACTTGTAAAGCAATACGCATCCGTAGAATTACAGCCTTGTTACGTAATATTACTATATTCATCAAATGATGTTTAATATTATTAAAAACTATTTTTACAATACTATGTAATTCAAGAAAATGCATTTTCATCATTTTTAAATTCTGCAAATTTTCACTAAATTTCTCCTATTTTTATCAAATTTAAGAACTCTTTTGAATAATTAACAATACATTTTTTTAATAGTGCCCGGCGCATCCACCATAACATAAATTCGGATCAGTACTTTGCTTTTTAAGTCTCTTTAATGAGAAGATTCAAAAAATATAAACTTTCCCTTATTCATTTATTTCTAAATACTTAAATAGAATAGAAATTAAATAAAGAAAAAACAGCGCAAAAAGAATTTTCTTATCAAATGTAAAAAAATTTTAAAATGCAACAACCAATATTTAAAAAATTTTAACAAAGTACTTAGTTTCAAGTATTCCTACACATATTGCGATAACATCGTAAATTATTTGTCTTATCATGAATGGCTAAGTTAATGAATGTAAAACGTATACAATTCATAATTTTGTAATATGAATGAAATGAAATTTTAACTATTTCAAAAACGCAATTTGTGCATGATTTATAACTTTGTTATTGTTTATAATTTTTTTTATTACCTGTTTGTCTAGTTAATATCTTCAATGTATTTCCTTTTTGTTAACGTTTTTTGTATTGAAAATAAAAGACTTTAGTTTTTATTCTGTTAGCCATGTATAAACATGTTTTTGTTTAAAATTATTTTTAGCACGTGGTTTCTATTTTTTTCTTTTGAATTTAAAAGCGGGAAATTGATCTATTTTCAAATAAATTTTTAAACTGTTTTTTGTATCTGTATAAATAAAGAAAGGTTGTAATAAAAACATTTTTAAGTTTATGTTTTAAATAACATCTATTTAATTATTTCATTATATCAAAAAATATATAAGATGTATCACAGTTGTGCTTGCAATACAGTTTTTAAAAAAATACAAAATATATACAATATTTTAGCAAAAGGCACAAAATTTTGTAAAGAGTTGTCAAAATGTTTATATCAACTCTTTAATTACAAATTATTGCCATTTTACAAAACATCACAGGTACCAACTTGAATTATCACATAGACCCTAATAATATTTAAAGCTTACAATTGTTTAAGGAGATCAGATCCTCTTTGATTGATTTTACAAACTAAATAAAGCGATTGAGCAAAAATAAAAATTAAAAAAAAAAACTAAATGAAAGACGTGAGTGAGATGATTGCTTTTTGGGGTATTTCCGTCTTTATTTACATTTTTTTACCAAGGTCTCCAGACTGGTTCAGTTTTTTGGGCGACTTTTAATAATCCAGCAGTTGAACAATCTATGGGTTGATTGGGTGATGGTGCTTGCCTGGAGCTGGTGCTTGAAGCTGGAGTAAGCGGCATTGAATAAACACCTTCAGGGGTTGGTGAACCTGGAGGTGTATATTGCGATGAAGTGACTTGTATCATCAAAGGTGATACTTTATCCATTTCATTAAGGCGGTGTCCTAGATGGGTCATGAGTTTGGTACCCAAATTCACATCGACTCCAGGAACTGCGGCTAGACAACGGGAAACTTCATTTGCACAATGGGTGTATCCAGCACGGAAACGATCAGCATCAATAACTGGATTAGCGGATAATCTTTGTTGACGGCGGAGTTTATGTAAATGGCGCACTGTTAATTCCAAAATATCTGCCTTTTCCAATTTTGAAACATTTTCCCCTTCGTTTTGGAGGGCGGATACCATCAACTCCTTCAGTTCATCTAAACAGCGATTAATTCTAGCCCTGCGTTTACGTTCTAGCATGGGCTTCATCACTTTCCTGTACTGATAAGTACGGGAGATGGGTTGGGGTTCTTCAACAGATAACATCTCGTAAGACATTGTAGAAAGCACGTGATAAGACACTTTAGTTAAGAGCACAGCACTGCACGATTTTTACTCGGCAAGAGCGTGATTGTGAATGTGCTTGTTCGGTGGTAGGGACGCGCTTATATACGCACCCAGGTGCCTGCCTCACTATGATCGTGGGAAACTCAGAAGCTTTAGCGTTCCCACAGTATAAGCCACCTGTGTAGCTCGTGCAGCTGCTTCTACACCCCTCTCGCTCTTCCGCACACACTTTTCACTCGTGTCGCTTCCCTATCCTTCTCAACTAAATCTATCTCGCTTTTAATACAACGCACACAGATAACACCATCTCTTTTTTCCTAGCTCGTGCGTGGTCCGTGCTCAAACACGTTTTAAGATTGCTACATCTCATTGATCTCGTTCTCCTCACACAGATACGTATCTCACGATCCTTCTCGCACCGTATTAGTAGCGCTTTGTATTGTTGAGCGCTCTCGTTTGGGCGTCAATTATGTTTTTATTTGTAATTTATATATAAAAAGTAATAATAATAACAATACAACCATCTTTTTTTTTATTTATTGTGAAACTAGAACGTGCTGAATATCGATGCAATGTGCGCACCTACGCTCTAATTAGGGTAGGACGCGACTTGGCACTTTAGTTTGGAAAATACGCGCGCGTGCAATTTTATTCCATTCTCAAACGAGGACGAAAAGAAAAGTGACGAATAACAGGCACGTGTAGGTGTAATCACTTCTTTTATGGGAAATATTTACTATTTGTCATTGCACAATGTGTGATTAAGCGACACGTGCGCAATTAGTATATAATTTTTTTGCGGTGGAATTTTTTTTAAAGTTCCCTGCTATCAATGGAGTGACGCGTTTCTTTTTTTTTGCAACAACCGATTATTTTTATTTATTTTTTTTATCTACCAGTTTATAATTTATGTAAAAATGAACAATATGCTACTTATTTCTTAATTGTTTTAGATGGTTCAAGTATTTTTATATTTAATTTACATGATAACACACTTATTATCATTTCGGGAAAACAAAATTATTTGTACTTATATTCAAGTAAAAAGTTATTAAAAAAAATTTAATAGTTTTACTAATTTGTAAATTGTACAAATAAATAATTAATAATTTCGTAATTAAGTAAAGCATAAATTTTTATTATTTATTATTTAAATAATTGGGTACTGTATTACATCTGAATATAACAATTGCACTTCCAGATTTTCATTATCTTTCGTTTAAATATTTTTTCTGCTTTGCAATCATAACGTACACATTATGAAACCCAAACGGGTTTCATAATATCCTTATTATGGCACCGGACTTTTTACGTTTCGATATTGGTATTAAATTTATTCAACACAATTGTTACTGTCAGATTCATATTATGTCAAATTGATGATAAATCATTGCGAAGATCGAAATTATTGTTCTACAACAAAATTAATCTGTAAGTAACTGTGTAAAAACCACTAGTTACTTGTATAAAATTTCGGCTGTCACATATGTACATAACCTATTTGAATTGTTTTGAATTTTACAGGGCGTGTGTCAATAACATTAACAGTGCGACCAACATATGTAAAAATCAACAAAAAGAATTTTAAATTAATTATTTATTTCGTTCGTTTTCTAAACTTACAAGTGTGAATTAAAATTTTTCATTGTGCAAGTCATTTATGAATTGCAATTTTGACGCAAAATGTCCATCTCATTTGACGCAATTAGACACAACAGGAATCTAACTGAATCTGGTAGTGACAATTGTGTTAAATAAACATACCGAAATGTAAAAATCTGATGCTATAATCAAGCCATTATGATTATCGTTTGGGTGCCATAATGAGTACGTTATGATCGCAAAGTAGATAAAATACTATTATATGACGTATGACGGTTTTCATTCTATTAAAAGAAATTTTTATTTGATTGGCATGAATGTAGGATAATATGGTGTAATATGAGGTAAAAACAATTTTTAAATTTTGAGAATATATTGTGTTTAAGAATAGGCAGCGCGTTGTTTTAAAAGTGGCGTTAGATTTATTTCTAATGCATTTCTAATATTGTACAATGTGTTGCTTATACGGCAAATTCGCGTGGTTTAAAAATATTGTTAACCTTCCATAAAATTACAAAAAAATTAAATCCTTACAAGCTGTTTAAATGCGGTTTTCAGAAACAATAACCTTCTCGATTTTCTCAATGAAAACAATAACTCAATGAAACAATTTTTTTTCAACCAAAATTTCGCTTCAATGAACATAAAACCTTAAAATAAAAAAGAATTAAAATCCATCACGTCCATCTACCGATTTTATTTCAAAATTTAATTTGCTGCTCATTCAAACTTAAAAGCAAGAAATTTCCAGGCTCATAGAACCGTGACGAACAACTTTGCGGTGACAAATCACTGCAAACAACAAAAAAAGTCAATGAATGTGCAACAACAACAAAAATAATGAAATTTTTTGTTTTGATAAGAAGAAATGTTTTAAGTTGGGTCACGTGCCATCTGCTCGTGTCGGACTGACGTACGGTAAGTTCCCACGGATTGAGAGCGCGCACTTGTCATCGGGAAAGGGTAAAAAAAAACACGGAACAAGGAAGTGGGTTTTAAAAGGGGGAGTTCCCCTAACGGACACGAGCAGTTATTACAAAGGATGCGTGCAGAATATTTACAATTAATTGACTTATAGATATGTTTGTACTCATTTCTTGGCGCCAATAATCGCCATAATTTTTTTGTCAAGATAAACAGAAATTTTATAGTTATCCCATGAAATTTGTCATGTTATTGCCTAGCAATTTATTACAATTATCATAATATATGAAAATTATATACCCCTATGATTTTTTTTTCATATTTCAGATTTTTAAGTTGAATAAAATTCTTCATGGTAATTTACAGTATTTTTTTTCATCTTGAAGAAATAGTATTATATCTTTTGATGCGGGCGATGACAATAGTTGATGAGGGCCGTGATCTGTGCCGTGAGGCATGCAGGCCTGGATATGAATGAAGTTACGGCGATATTTAAATAACTGCCGATTACTGAAAAAAGATAATACGGTCATTTGATAGTAAACAAGAGTAAATGCGTACGCAAAAAAACAATCACTTCATCTCTTTCTGGTTGGTGTTTCGCTTCTTTTTTCTTCACTTCCTGTATTCTGTGGGAAAAGAAGGCAGGTGTGCCTTAGGAATCTGTATGTGTATCCTTGAATATTACAAAGTTACATATTTCTTATTGGCACGGAACGTTTAAAAAAAATTGTAATGATGAAATTATACGATGCCTAGAGTTTGTGGGTGAGCGCTTTAGCGTATTGATAATGTGAGGCAATCTAAATCGGTTGCGCGTTGTTTATAGTGAATGTGCCTATCGCGTAATCATCCCGTCTCTCTCTTGTTGTGGTTGCGTCTTTGTTTGGCGGTCGCACGTGCTCGAGGAACGTTCCCACGGTAGTAAGTCGGTGCCCCGCGTCCCCCAACACCGCCGCATTGCCGACGGCGACTCGAGCGTGATGGGCACACTGATTATATGCCCTACTAGCGATCGTGCTACACATAATAACAAATAAAAAGACTGTTATTTCGTATACGGATCTATGACTTCGGTTGAGCGCGCGCCGTTCCCGAGACTTGAGTCATGATGCTGTTGCCTCGCGCGCGTTTACACATCGCACCATTCATTTTAGCTTGTAATTAATCAAGCGGATTTCAATACATTTAACTCACAAAAAGATTATTATTATCATATTGTTAAAAGAATCGCGCGTGGGGAATTAAAATGAAAATTGTACATTAACTCAAAAAGTTTCACTTTAATCTTTTTTTTTTAAATAATTATCACTTAGTTCGTTTCTACAAGACATGCCCATTAAATCAAAAATATTTTTATAATTTTTATTTGCCTATGCATTAAAATTAAATTAAAATTGACAGTAAAATTTAAATCGGCACTAAATTACGATTTGACTGCCGATTTTGTGTATTATTGGTTGCATAATTTAAATTAGAAAATGCATTGAAGAAATGTCAATAAATATCATCGTAATCACTTTTAGAGTTATTTTGATTGTGTTTGGGAAAGTTTGTGTTCAATTATGTTTTGTGCAAGGTTAAATTAAGGTTAGCTCTTATTTTTAAAAAAGATAACAATTTTTTAAGTCAAAATAGGACTTTTTAAAAATTTACCAAAAACTGAAATGGCTTGCAAAAAAACAGGTTTTTTGGCAGCCCAAATTGGTTAAAAAAAACCAAATCCATACTAGACCTGGATGACCTGAACGTTTCGGCACTCAATTAGCTACTTGCATTTATTTGTACAATGCGTTTTTAAATTAAAAATATGTAAACAATAAATTCCATTTTCTGGATAATTTTACGGACGATTTTTTGTCTTTTTATAAAATTAAGTTAAGCACGTGGGTTGTAATTAAATGTGCAAATCGTGTTAAAATTATGTTTTTCGGTTGAATCATGCGGAAAGCCAGGAAGTCGACAACCCAATTAGTATCATTATGAAAAGAAACGTCCTTATTAGAAACAATTTCCTACAATCAACACACTGACCTCATCATCCCGATTGTGTAATTGAAACGCCTCCTCATCATCAAATCTTTGAAATCGTTGTAAGACCACCCTAATAATTACGACCCTTAAATAATGACCGACACGGGTGGGCTTTAAAAATATATTAATCTTTTAAATCCAACGGATTCTTGCAAATTCGTGTGCGCTGAAATAACAATAAAAGTAAAAGGTGTGTGCCAAGCGCGCGCTCTTTGAATGTATAATACATTTGTATGTATGTAATACAAATACACACGACTTGCAAAGGGTGAGCGAGCAATCTACAGGTATTTAGGGGGATCTGTTGAGGAATCTGCCCTTCTTTCCCACGCGTGAGAGGAACGCGTTGACCATATGTCGTCTTGAGTTATAATAGGGGCTGCGTGGCAATCGCATGCACATACGCAAGGGGAGAACTTGTGATAATTGAAAGGTGCCCTCGCTATATCGTGGGAACGAAGACTCTTTATATATAGGGACAGATTGCTTTATGGGGGTTCCACATCTTGGCGCGTTATGGCAATTATGCATTTTTTGTTGTGACAACAGCTACCTGAAAAAAAAAAGAAAATATCCAATTGGAAAAATATAAACTCCTGATCAATTTTAATTAAGTTTCATCTTAAAACAATCATTATTCCTTCATTTTATTTATACAAATTAAATGTTTTATTATTCTTTTTTCTTTAATTGTATTTAAATTACAGAAATATTAAATATTTGACAATAAAAAATATATTTGAATTATGATGCACAACATTTTTCAAATTTAAAAATATTAATTAATTTTGACTCGAATTAATAAATGTCACAAAATGAAAGAAAACCAAAGACTTAGATAAATCTTTTTATTTGATAGCATACACGAACACGTTGGGCTTGGTCACTTCGCTTTAAATATTGATCTTGATTGACTGTTGAAAATTTAAAGAACAAAAAACGTTTACACCGACCGAATTTGGGGTTCAAATAATGATATCATTTTAGAAATCATTATCCATATTCATACACTTCCTCTTGTGGTTGTGCATTTCGAGAACCATAATTAGCGAAAAATAAACACCAGGGGCTAAATAGGAAATACATTGAGTAACAATCGCTATATACTGAAAAAATACGTCACGAGACATGAAAATACCAGAGGTCAGTGAGCATTTTATCGTTCAAGTGTACTTTCACTGTCATCATTATCGTTTCTATTATTATTAAGACTTCCTGTCGCACTACCCATTTTCTCACGATTTCGGTTGTATTAAGTATAAGTGGCTTCACTTGTAAAATCGCTGCTCGCAAAAAAGTGACAAAAGAAATACAAATCCGAAACAAGAGATAAGTAATTATCTCGTCGAGAGTTGATTGTGCCTCAGAGGCATATAAGTGTAAAGTCAAGAGGAGCATTTATGACGGGAATAAATTATATAGCACCAATTAGCACAGCCGGGCATTATTATTTATCCAATCAATTATAAAAGAATATTTTATTTATTATATGTGAGCATGACAAAATAATAATTTACAAATTCGTAAAATTTAGAATTTGAAAATAAAGTAAAATAAGAAAGAAAAAATTAAAGAGAAATTAAAAGAAACTTGGAACTTTATAATCTAACTTTTCAATTTTCAAACATAGGTATAACATTTCAGCTTTGAGTTTCTTAATTTTTTTCTATTAATTTTCTACGTTTCTTTAATTTTTCCAACTTATTAATTTATTGTTTTATAGATGAAAGAAAAATCTTAAAACTTGAAAGAAAACATGATTTTTGAAAAAAAAAAGAAATTTGTTAGCTTGTTTTGTGTCAATCATGTTTTTTTCTGTAAATTCTTAACACTTTTTGCATAGTGTTTACATGTATTATATCCGTTATTGATCCGGAATAAATAATAAAATCTGTTAGCTCGCTCGTGTATTGCAAAATAAAACGCATTTGACCTCACGGTCGTAAACACGTTCTCTCTCATAGAATTTTTTTAAAATTTTATTTTGTACCCGTTCCCTCCATTTAAAATGCATCATGGAACAAACACGCCAAACGAACAAACAACAGATTAAATCCGTGTCGTTCCTTTTGACATTTCGCGCTTCGTGCAACGTCCGCTTGTTCAGGAAAGGAGAATGATTATCGAGAAAACACAAGGTTGACCTAACTGACTCCATAAATCTGAGCTGGGCACGTTTTGCAAAATTGCACGCGCAACTTGTCATTCAAGGATAATGTTGCAACGAAAAATTTGTTCATCCGAACTTCCGATCGCATTTAGTTACAAAGTATCAACTCGCAGGATTAAAAAAGAAAATTCATTGAAGAATTTTATTAAAACGTCATATTAATGAATTACATCCCATATTGATATGAAGGCGCCATTATAAACTCAATTTCCTGTTATTAGTAATCAGAACTATTGATCAAGTCGAGTATGAAGTAATTAAAGAGAACTTGGATAGTGTTAACGATTAAAAAATACTTGTCGTATATTTACCACGTTAACTTTAATGTTCTTAATGTCGCGGTAATGTTTTCTTTAGTGAATATTAATTTTCCTTTAATTAGAATGAATATAAATTATAATATAAATAAAGCGATTACTGACACGAGTAGCAAATAATAGTTAAGTATAGATAAATGATACTTGTTAATTGTATGTTTTGTAAATTTCTATCCCAAGTCCAACATCTTTTTTTTCTATCAATTTAAATGTTTAAGTTTTTTCCTCCATTGTTATTCCACAATATAACTAATTTAATGTCGTGTCAATTCTTAGAAAATTTTTAGAATCGAGATAAAATTTCATGAAAACTATTATTAAATGTACCGTCTGAAAGTTTTTATACATTAAAGGAAAAAAGGGAAACTTCATAACTCAAAAATGGGCTTGTCGATTTTTACGAAACTTTTAGAATACATTTAAGGAACATTCAGAAAGTTCTAGAAGAATTTTCATGAGAATTCAAAAGATTTTTGAAGCATGAATTGTGGAGAGTTAAAATTTTCCAAAGAACAAATTATTAACGAAGTTCTGTTTTTAATTTAACGTTAAAAAAAATTAAAATCAATAAATTGTGTTCAGATTAAAAAATATTAATAATTTAACACGTGCAGTGCTAATTTTTACAATAATTTAAATATTTCCATGAAATAATATTTATTTACTTCACGCAAATCATATTTACAAGCACAATCGTAACGCGTGTCGGATTTTTATAAATAACAATTCATAAAATGCAAATAAATTATAATCATTTTATAGATCTTCACATAAAAATATCAACACAGCAATTTGAAAGCAACTAACACGTGCATGCAATTCAAATTTTATTGCATTTGATTAAACAGTTTCTCCTTTCTTATACTCATAATTGCACATAATTATTTAAAAAAATCAATTAAAATCAAATAAATTACCTGAATGCAATTAAATTTTTCTCGTAACTGTATCATCGTGAAAGCGCATATTCGTGATACACGCAGCATGAAAATTTATGTCCATTTTTATGTAAAGGGTAAATCGGCTGATTTTGATTAAACTTTCTTTAAGAATTAAATATTAAGGATATACAAGTTATAAAAAAATTTTTAATTGATTTAATCTAAAAAATTGATATTAAATTTTTTTAAATTAATTTTAAACTGGAGACCACCTTGAATTTTATCCTGACCTATCTCTATTTCCGGTGAAACAAGTGGTATGCATGAGATCGATTCTTATCGTTTTAACCTGCGCATAAATTCCAGTCGGAATTGATTTGGGAGGAAGGTCATCCCGGAAATGTGCTTAAATGCCCTCGACCTCTGTGAGGGTGCACGAACTTGTCCCCGGCCTCGGAACGAGGGCGTACAGAGATCGGTCGTGAACTTCGCGCACGGGTACGACCTTTACGTGTCAAGGATTTGTCCTTTTTGGTCACTAAATTGATTTGTTTAAAGAAATATTTTTTATAGTAATTAGAGTGGGTAATTAAATCGTATGGGAGCCAATTATGCTGGCGGCGTGTAATTACAGTGGGCTCCGGCGAAGTGAACGTCTGCGGATTCGACTCACGCCTTTGTATGTGATAACTTCCATTGTGAGTATTTCCCAGGAGGTGACCCGTGCCAAGAGGTCAGGGGTCGTCACGAGCTCAGCCACCGTCTTTGTGTTTAGCCGTGTTTGTAGAGTCACACGGCTTCAAGAGGCGCACTGTGAACTCGACCGAATCAACAAGGAATACAAAAAAGTTGCAATATAATAAAAAATTCTCTCCTTTTTATTAATTAATAAATTGTTTAAACGTAAATAAATATCAGTAGATTAAAAAATATATCATTTTTTATTTAAACATTTATTTTTCGGTTTAATTCAAATTATAAAAAATTTTCCGGCCAGTTCTAACGGTATGATTTACTTTCCGGGTAGCCGAAATCTTTGTCGATGTTTAAACTTAATCGTGTACAAAATAACCATACAAAAGAAGTTTGGAGTTCAGGTCTCGCTTTCCGGCCAATCTCGCAAACTAACGAAGCTACTTGCTTTCCGGGTTGATGGCTGAAAAGTTTTCTGAAAGATAAACCTTAACGTGTATGGCCACTCTAAGTTTAGTTTAGTTTAGTTAATTTTTTATTATATAATTTTTTTAACCGCTTATGAGTAACAGAAGATAAAATTCTATTAATTTTCTAACCAATTATCATATTAATATAATTTTCAAGACAATCACAATTGCTAATAAGAGGCTGCAGAATAATTTGGCCGATCAATAATTCATTGCTCTTATTATTTTGGTATGCGCCTGAACTCATAATAAAAAGATTACATTAGCAAAAATGTCAATGAATAATTTATATATCGGAAGAAGGTCCCTGAAAAAAGGGGGCCATCAAAATAAAAAAAAGAAACAGCGCGTGTTTTATAAAATAAGAGATAGCTGTATAAATCAGTATAACACGTGATGAGCTGAAAGAGACGAAGATACCATCGAAATGCATACATGATTCACTCAGAAACTGAGTTGATACGCACATCTGCCTTTATTCCCACGTTAGTGTACACGTGTTCTCTATATTGAGAAGAAAGAGGGGACTCTATATGGAAGACACTCAAGTATACGACTCTGCACTAAAATTAATAGGTGCAGGAGGCCCCCGCGAAACTTGATTTCGATCTCGATTTGAAATTTTTATGTTTTTTTTTTTAATATAATCCAGTGATTTTAATGTTATAAATCGAGTTTGGGGGTTTGTTATGAGAATATAATGGTGAGTCTAATTGGATTCATCTGTCTTCTATATGAGAACGTGACTTGGCGGGAAAATTGTGGGGAACGCGCGTGTATACATGCAGGTTGGATTGCCGCCAACCACGTGTTCCTCAAATTTATTCAGGAAGGTTAGGACCGTGGGAGAGAAGTACTACAATGTGGCATATGTTGGTTCCAATTGGCTTGAGTAATTGGGGTTGTAGGGGAGATTTTATACGGTTTGATACATTTAGGTGGCGGAACAACTGTTGTGCGTTTATAAAACGTGGTGATGATACAATTATGTCGATAGGGCAAAAAGGGGTTCTTTTATATCATTTTGATTTTAATCGAGTTGATCGATAATTTCTTATTTTAATTGGGGGGACGTATACAACATGAAAATTCAAACAATCGAGGTGAAAAAAAAGAATAAAATTAATTAAAAAAAGATGCGTTTTCTTTTATTTTATTATTTTTTGAAATAAAGAACTTTTCTATTTGAATTTTTTATTTTAGAAATTTTTCATTCATATGTACATATTAATTTTTTTTTGATTGAATTTTTAAAGATGGTTATCCCTTATCTAATATACGAGGGTGGTTCAATGAGGATTCTAAATTGTCAACAGATGGCGCAACAAGTCAGATTACTGCATATCAATATTATTCAGTTTCAAACAGAGACGACATTAAATATTTTCGCTCTTGGCGTAGGTAGAAACATTTCCTCTTTAAAATTATGTTTATCTTAAGAAATGTTAGGTTTTTTTTTTGTTGTTGTTAATCGTGGGAATTAGGTTGAGTTATATCTAAACGAATGAAAAAAATTAATGACAGCTTTTATATCGTGTTATTTTGGAATGGATGTGTTCAATTAAAAGCATCCGTTCTAATTTGAATGTTCATTTTTCTTATTTGAAATACGCAATCGGATCACAAGGAAATGGTACTTATTCAGTCATAAAAACAAATGGAATGGTTTATTGGGATTTGGTCGCACATACATTGCGCGTTAATTGCAGCATTGTACCTTTGTTTGGTGTGGCGAACAATTTTATTATTAAGAAGAATTGTTGGTGTGGTACGCGAGGGGAATAGAAGAGGTAGCCCGCGCGTTCGCGAGTTCTCTCGTCTATCCATCGGTATTAATGGGCCCCGTGTCCAACACGCGCTTAACCGCCGCATACCAAAGACCCATGGAGCGTGTCTGTACGAGGTTCCCACGGACCCCACCATCTCCTGCAAGCACATGCCGTGCAATTATACTTACAACACTACCTATCTACCCACTTGCTCGCACGGCTCATATCGGTTCCGCTGTGTTGGTACGTGCCGTACTCTTTCGCAATAAACTGCACACGCTCGCTGACAATTAACTATCTAACACGGTTATAACATCCCATACCATGGTATTACTCACCGTTCATTTGATCCATTCCGAAATTCACACCCATCACGCAATCGACATTCATTATGGAAATAAGTTAATGGCGCAGCGCGTTTATTTATTTATTTTTTTCTTCTTGTTCTATACTTAATTATCAAGAGGTTGAGCAAGGTCATTTTTTTGTATTAAAAATTAGAAAGGAAAACTAAGTTAACTCGCAATTTAAAATTTGCACGTTAACTTTAGAAATGAATATCAAAGAATAAAGGATGATGTCTTTGATAAATTCTAAAAACTTTTAAGATGTAACATTGGGCGGACCACAAATTTTTTGATCAGGAATGTGTGATACCAATTTTTGCAGAAAGTATAAATTGTGATTTTTACAAAATATAATTTTTTTTCAACATTTTCGTGTAATTTCGTTATATTTGACAATTTTTGTTGTTTTTAATGATAATAATTTACATTGTTCAACGGGTTTCGGCATTTTCAACAATTTTTGAAGATTCAATAATTTCAAGAAAAAAACAAGTTACAAAAAGCGTTCAGGTATCTAAAAACTATTTCGAATTTAACAAAATAAAAACTCTAATAATAAAAAAAAACGGAAGTCTTAGTTTTTATGGAATAACATAAAATTTTAATGCGAATATTAAGAAGATTATCGTTTGAAAGGAATTTTTATATAGTTTTGGGGAATTTTAATTATTAAATTTTAAAATGTAGTAAACAAAAGTTTTATAAAACACAAATTTACGTGTAGCACCATCTTCCGGTCATGATTAGCACTAATACAGTTGATTTGCTGAACTACGAATGGCCCAATTTACAAAACATTAATTATAATACAAAATACAAAGAATGTATTACGGAACTAATTTTTGAGGTATGTGCATTTTATAAAATTAATTTTATTAATATCCTAAATTTATTTTCATTTTGACTACGAAAACATGAAAAATATTGTTGATTAAAATAGTGCATTGATTATTATTTATAATTAAAAAATAATTTAATGGTCTGCTAAAATTACATATCGTTTTAAATTTAACCTTAACGCACCTTATTTTCAATAAAGTGCATTCCTGTGTTCGCCTAAAGTATTTTAATGTAATAAAATTTTATTCATCCTTCGTCCATTATGAAGATAATAATTCAATGAGAGTCTGTTAAGCTTTTATTAAATTATAAAAATATCTTGTTAAAACTCACACATACCTATACGGGTAATTATTTGCATATGTGATAAATCTTTTCTTATTATATCAGCAGTGTATTTTCAAATAAAACTTATTAAAATTTCATAGAAATATTCCACATATATTATTGCTGTAGGGGAAATTGATTGTCTTCCCTTTTTTGGACAAACTATTTAACAGTTTTCAAAATGTATGTATTTTTATGTATATTCCAGTAATTTCTTTTTTTTTTTGTAAAAATCCTTAAATTTTCCAATGAATATTTCTATTTTGAATTCCTTAACGTCTTTTCAGCTGTTTGACATATTTTTAACATTATCGAAACTTCGACTTTTCATCATTCTTTAGATATTTAGATATTACTGAACAGTATGTGCTTGCATTTTCATATTTCGCCTTCGGAAAATAAATATTAAAGCATGAAAACAGAATGTAGAAATTAATAAGCAACATAGTATGCGAGGACCCAAAGAAAAAGGACTGTAATATTCTATAGTCATCTAAAGAGAATTAAAGAAAAGAGAATGATAAAACAACTATTTAACTACGTTGACAAAAGCTCCATGACGCATAACTTGGTTCAAAAAGAAAAATGGAAATTACCGATGAAGAGTTAGAAAATAGAGGAAAAGGTTAAGGATTTTATGGGTTTTCAAGAGAGATTCGGAATCTAGATGGAAAAAAATGGAAGCAGTAGAAGAAAAAGATGAGAGACTACCGGAAGGAAAGAAAGAGAAGGGAAAGTCATGAAAAGTTATTAACGTGGTCCTTAACTGGTAAAATTCAAAAGAAGAAGAAGAATGTAAATAGATTTTAAGCGGTGCGAATGTCCGTTAGTATTTTCCAATTATTGTTGCTTTTTTAATAACAACAACAACAACAACAAATATAATCGCAAGGATTTTAATTGATATTTTAATGGAAAATAAAAAGAAGTTGTGTCGTAATTTTTGATCAAATTGAATTCTTAAAAACCATCATAATTCAGACCAGGTAGATATCTCCTTCGATTAATTAACTGCTACTGTATTTTCAATCCTTCCATTAAATTATTATATTTTTTGTTTCTAATTCTAAGAATTTGGAGGCACAATTTACATGCTATAATTAACATAATAACAGTTTTAATAATTTATCCCGGCTACCAACCTACCAGCACCCTTTCAAAAATAATTAGCATCTCAAGGTTATAAACCATTTTTTTTTTCGTGTTATTTCAAATTTTTAATCATGTTCTATATATGGGTTAACGTTAGGAATTAACTGGGTGCTGGTGAAACCGCCCATCAACCATAAATATTTAAAGTATTAATAAACGGATGGACCGTATAAATATTTTCGCTTGAAATCCACCCTAAAAATACCATGAATTATTCATGAATCGTCAATTTATATTCAGAAAAAATGTTTTGGGATGGGGCACCTGCAAAGTGGAAAGAATTGCAATCGCGGGAATCCTGTAGAGACAGGTAGTTTAATAAAAATTAGGGGCTCCCATCTAGTGACAGGTACTATTATCTAAATATAATGTTACAGGTACATTTTATTACAAGGGGAAGTTTGTGTTATTCGAAACACGTAGATGAGAAATTTTATTTTCGATATTTTCTTTTCAACTTGTAACAACCCTTGTTTGAGGTATTTTAATGGAAAAGATAAAATATCCGTCTTTAGGGTTATCCAACACGAAATTGTTTTTGTTGCCCGCGAAACAAATCAAATTTTGAAGTAGAAATCATGAAAAGAATTCACCTATTTTGAGGAAACGTCAAAACTTTCAAAAGTAGAAGTCAGAATAGATATTCCTAAGATTTACTTTCAAATTCCAAGATGATTTTTCAAGATTTTCTTCTTTTCTTACTTCGTACGAAGTTCAGAAAATTCGAATGAGCCCTTTTTTAATCAGTGAATTAATTATAATTTAAAAAATCTTCCTGGGGGTGCGTGATGTAATAAATTGAAAGGAAAGGGGGGAGGGGGGTGATAATTTAGTCGCGCGTTTTTAATACCCGATGCCCCTTAACAAGCTAATCAAAGAAATTTTCCAGACGAACCCCTACTGAGATAGGAAGGAAGAGGCGCCGAAAAAATATCAATCCCACATGTGAAGAAGAAGAAAAAAACGTTGTCTCATTAATTGGGTGACAAAATATCCCCATTTATGGACATCCTGTTTAAATCACCTCCAAACCAAAAAATATGGTTTGCATAAAATTTACCATAATTAACTGACAAAACTGCCACTTTCCAGGATTCTTTGCGCCTTAACTTAATTGGACCCTTAATGATATTTCTGTGTCGGTTCACCAAGGATTTCCTTTAAAACCCCACATAATTATAATCTTTCTCTTTCTGCCTATTATTCACCTCCCTGTTTAAAAACATAAAAATCACCCACCTAAAGGATCTTATGTATTCATCTATCGGGGGTCATTTCAAACTAGCCTTGGGCGATTCACGTGCACGATGACTAAAAACTACCTGCTCCGGTGTAAACTAAACCCACACAGACCGCTAAAGACAAGGGGATACATCATTTTCTCGATCTTGATTAACGTCTTTGACGTGTGCGATTTAGATCAACGGTTTGCAAGGCTCTTTTTACAAATCGCATTTCGGCGTGAATTTAGGTAATCGTGTTAAAGCGAAAATTTGTGGTACGGCTGGACAATAATCAGAATGAAAAGGTCATTTTTTTTAAATAAAAAGAAACGGGGGCGGTTTTATACATGCCATGCGTGTAAATTGGGGGCCGATTTACTGTGAAATATTTCGCAATATACTTCTTTATCAATGTGTGGCCATCTGAAATTTTATGCAGAACTGATTTCTTTTGAACGGCGAGATTCATGATTCAATTCACTTTAATCTTTCATTTCAACATCTTTAACGGCCATCAGAAATGATGAATTGTTGTGTGGGTATTTTATTATTCTACATATTTCAATAATATTGATATACGAAAAATAAAAAAATTACAAAAAAAAAGAATTAAAAAAAATTAAAAACAAAAACAGTAAAAATAAAAAATCCGAATCGAAAAATTTTCATTTATCAAGTAAATACTCCTAATTTTTAATGATTTTATGGATTCGCTGGAATAATTTTTCAAAAAAGAAAAATTTTACCAGATTTGTTAGGATTCTGAGATATAAATTACTTTGCGCACAACTATTTCGTAGAACTGTTTCGTGAATATATTTCGGTATATGGCTGTCTAGGGCTTCTTGTTTATACAAAACGTCTCATGAAAAAAGGCACAAGCCGTGTTTTTTGCAAAATATTTCTTTGATACTCGTCAAAAAAGCTATCAGAGAGATGGCTTATATATAAAACTGTTTCACGAAAAATTTTTCGAGGCAAGGGTTTTGCTAAACTGTGTGAAACTTGTCTCGCGAAACAATTGCGCGCAATATAAAGCCAGGTCACTTTCACGTTGTGGTATATTTGACGTGGTATTGACTTGTTTCCAATTCTAAAATTATTCATAATTGCTAAACACTTAAATGGTACTTTTGGAAATCGTGTTAAGGTGTACGTGCTTTAGAGCCGAAGCAAACAGCCTCGAAAGGAGCAATTTTCTCAAATGTTTAATCAAACCTACGCGAAATTGGTACAAGTGCGGGTCGTGCAGGGTATTACTTTTTTTAGCTTTCATCTCCTGGTGGACAAAATATTCTTGGATTTGTTCGAGCGAATGAGGCAAATGCCGCGCCATACGTCCTCTCCTTGCTTCGTCTCTTTACACGCAGCTAACTGTGATTTTTTCTATAATAACAATTAAAATTATTACTTTGAATCTCAATGTCATTCTAAAATAAAACAAAAGTTCATTCAAGTTCCAAAACAAAATTCTTT
The DNA here is from genome assembly GCA_027574865.2 of Coproporus ventriculus. Lineage (NCBI taxonomy): Eukaryota > Metazoa > Arthropoda > Insecta > Coleoptera > Staphylinidae > Coproporus > Coproporus ventriculus. The sequence goes on along the minus strand of JAODAH020047442.1, from coordinate 98,619 downwards.
TAATGAATTGTTTACAAACAGGCTATTTGATCCTGAACATTTTTAATTAGCCCAACAAAGCATAAAATTGTAAGAGAACCCCATTCATTATCCAATCCAGTTCCTAATTGACGAATCATAATATTTTAAAAACCGGCGTTGGGCTAAATTTCTTAAATAACATTTATACGATCCACCCTCATGAGAAAATATCTTCACTACAAGGTAACTTGATATATTTATGCTGTGTCTGTACTTCACAAGGTAAAAAAAATCTGGCCCCCTCTTTTATTTAATCTTAAAATGCATCTCAAGTATAAACAGGTAGGTACCAAAGAGGTCCAAACAGGTAGAAACAAGAAAATTATTAAAAATGTATGGTTGATTCATATGGGGGACTGTAGAGTTACCTGACCAAAATGGACAATGGTCTTTTTTATATAACAGGTTTTTGGGTTATATTGGCAGGTTTAAATGTAAAGATTTCATATGTTTAAAAATATATTTATTTAAAAATGGAAGACATTTAATTAAAATTAATTAAAGCGATGAATCACAAAATTTCCTAACCTATTATCACATCGAGATAAAAAATAATATAAAATTGAGCAAAATAAGATCACAAAATTTCTTAAATGCTAAAAATTAAAGGCACAGGATCACAAGTCGTTTCATTACAAAGGAAGGATGTTCGAATTAAGCTTGAGCCCATCTATCGCAAGCGACTTGAAGTTCTGGGGTTTGATGATTGGTGATTGCGTTTTTATCTCCATGGGATGAAATATCGGAATCTGCGCCGATCATTGAAGTCCAGAAAAATGTTCCCGCTTCCGTTTTTGCGAAATGCACCGGAATGTAGTTTTGTCCGCGGAAAACGGGGATGATATCCATTGTACCATTATTGTAAACAGGAACCGCTGCGTAATCTTCACAACAATCGATTTCTTCGAAGATTCTTGCTTCTAATAATTCGTTTGCGAAGTTATCTTCAATTTCACTGTCGTATTCATCGTTGTAATATTCGGGTTGTGCGGATTTTTTATAAGTGTTCTTCTTATTCTTCTTGATAATCGCCAGGATCGGTTTGAGTAGCTGTTTAAGCTGATGTTTGGTGGAACGAGCTTTTTTAGCATTTAGCTGATTCTCGTTGATACTGTTGTTTGAAGCAACAATATAATCGTTGTAGGAACTCATGATTTTTTTTATTATTAACTCGGTACGTAGCACGAATGCGAATGATTTTTCCTGTTGATACCCGGGATATTTATACGGTTCGTATGACGTCACGGGCCCTTAGGGTGTAGGGTAGGGGAAAGTGTACAAACCACTCAGTTTACTCGAGGGGCCTATGAGAGAAGCGTATAGGGGCAGGTGTGCATATTTTGGTCAAGTGAAACGCCCGCATACACTCACATACGCGAGGGAGCGAGATCGAATGCACTTTACTTAAAATGAGGGTTAACGTGGGAACTTCGGATTCTCGCGAGTTCCCATGGATTACAAAAGCAGATGGCAAGCGTAGGGGTGTTATAGATTTTTCGCTCACCTTTCACAAAATCCCAAACTCCCCCATATCTTTTTGACCCTTTTACATACCCTTTTAGCTACATATTGCAATTGCTTACCTGAACAGATTTTTAAATCTTTTTAAATACATTTAAATATCTGCGTGTGCGCTCGCGCTCGCGCTCGTTTTTATTCAAGATGGTAATCGACCGACCAGATTTATTGTTTATGGGTCTCGCGAGAGTGGCATGTAGCGCGTGTACGACACGCGAGTCTCTTCCGCGCATGTGATATATGTACGTAATGCTCGGTTCGGTCCAGAAGAAAGCTGCGAGATGCCCCGGGGCTAGATTTTAATCGTGTTTAGACGATTCAATCGCAAATTACTTAGGTGTCTCGCGTGCCCATTTGTTTTGCTACTTGACGTTCACCTCGTTCTCTTTCATCCTTGTTCTCGCGCGCAATCACATTCATATATTTAATCTTGGTAATTACGTGCACGATTAATGGGGATTGGGCCACTGTGCGGAAAAAGGTACATACCGCATGAAGAATGAAGTTATTTTTAATGGTAATTGGGTTTTATTGCTTGGGGAGACTCGACAGAAAACTTTTTAAAACATGTTACTTCATTAATTTATTGTAGAAACAAGGAATGTGAAACTGCGAATTAATTTTAAAAGGGTCGCAAAATCGATAAGATTAATCAAATTACGAAACTGTGTACTCACATTTCAAATGCTGAAACTTAAAAAATAAAATAAAAGGAAAAACATTGAATGACAGTGATCAACGCACTAAACTCTTTAGTATACATATTTAACCGTTTTCTTTGAACATCGTCGTGGACAATAAACTATTTATTAACAATTCAATTCAATGTATTTATTTTATTACAGCATTAGAGAGGTCATATTGATAAGTCATTCTTGTTATATACTGTTTGCGACACAAATAACTCATCACTTGTCTTCAACTTGTTTTCTAACCGTGTCTTTCAAGGTGATTGAACAAAATTAGAACAAGTTAAACAACACAGCTGAACGAAATTAGTATTTGGCATAGCAATATTGATTACACCACGGATTTTTACTAAATAAAAAAAATCAATTCTTAAAGTCATATAGTCATTCCGTACCTTCGTGACTTTCTAAATGCTTTTTATTACCTTAAATGGTATTTTTTAAGAAGCTGTACACTTTTTTCAGATATCTGACTCATTGTTTTTGCCACTGTTTTTCGATTTTTTTTTTTGTTTGAATTGGTCTTCTCCACAGTTTCCTTTTTTGTTTTGTTTGATATGCTTGGAGAACCACTTTCGTATATGTATTTGTGTTGATTAGGATTTCAAAGGGCCTTGTTGATTTTGATCAAATGATGGACAAGATTTTGTCGAAAAACGGTAAGAAATATTTGAAAATTCACTAGTGTTAAAACAACATGGTCCATACACTTTTCAACTTCAAATACAACACAATCAAGTTAAAAAACAGATTGGAGATTGTTTTGGGGTCTTTAATCGTTCACTTTACTCTTTCGATCAAGATTCAAGCAAACTGGCAGATAAATTGAGCGTACATGGGAAAATTGGTAGGAATAGAAGTAAGAAAACAAATTTGTGTAAATCATATCAAAATTTACTAAAATTCAAGTTTATCAATATATGAATTAATATTTCTTGTAATTTTTAACACATGTTATATATAGAAAAAAAATTATAGCTGTAAATCCCTTCGAAATCAAATTGAATTTTGATATACCCATCAACCTGATCCCACTTCAAGGTTCATCTTTCATAAAAAAAACTCATCTTACATATTTTTTCTTGCATGTAATTAACATAATAAGACGATATTATCTGGGAGTAAATTCTCTATTCGTGTGTGTGTAACATTATATTAGGAACAGGTTCAGACAGGTCGATTTACAACCGAAGAGGAAAGAAGAACATTATATAACACTTGTGTGTGAGATTTTTTAAAACCTTTAAAAAAATTAACAAAAAAAAAGTTCCAAACCCTAAAGCGTGCTTCAAGAATTTATAATTACGGAAGCAAAAAATTAGGGAGGGTTCTAACTGTGGGAAAGTTAAAAGAGATATCAAAGGGTTGAATTTGGTGTGTTACTCTTTAATAAGGGTTTTTAAAGACCTTGAATTTTATTTTTAGATTATAATTAGTTTATTGGAATAATGGGAAACAATGTGTGCAGGTTGTTTGTGAATCACGACATCGCAAGCTCGGACTTGTATAAACTTGCATGAGTCAGAAGTGCAGCTGCCGTTTAAAAAAAAAAGTGCAAAGAAAGAAGGATTTAAAGGGGCATCGTGTTGTTCATACTGGATATAATTAATTGTGAATTAAATTTTAATATTGACCTTCATTTTTATATCTTCTTCTAAAACGAAAAGATAGCGCAGAAATCTTCTTTTAATTAAAAAATGACTAGGTAATTAAAAAATCAAATAATTTCGAAAGTTATCGTTTTATAAAAGTTGCTATAATTAATAGAATCGCTTACAAAGGGTTGCACTTGTTCCACTCAACCCTTTTATAAAATCCATCCCTTTGCCATTTCTTTTAACAAGTGGAATAGCGGTTTGTACCCTTTTAAATTCACCCCTTTTTAAAGTAAATCACTTGTTGAAAATGTACCGTTTTTATTATAACTCCCCTTTTTAGGTCGTTCTAAAATAAATTAGTCTTCTTACAACTCTGTTGGTATACTAGACTTTTTAAATAATTACTGTTTGAAAATTAAATTCATTTAGCTTGAAGATAAACAATTTTATCTCAATTATTATTAAATTTTTTAGATTCGAAGATGAAGGTTGTTAAGATTAGATTATGAAAATGTCTTTTAATAATGGATTAAATTGGAGTCGTGCCGGTGGCTTGCGAAGAAAACCAAATATAATCTGGCGGCGATTTGCAGACGCCAATAATTACTGAGATAATCAAGTTGTGCTTCTGGCACCAGTTAAATGAAAGGTCAACAAGGAATTATTTCGTTCCTTAAATTATATAATTACTATGAATTTTAATTGAGCTTTAATATAATGCTGTGTGGTATTCTGCAATGCAAAAATTTTATTTTAAACAAAATCTTATGCCTTTCCCATACATGTCCATGAGTTTTGATGAAGCAAATAGTTACATGTAGTTTTTATGTATAGATGTTTAGTAAAATTAGGAAAACATTAGATTTTTAATTTTTAGAATTGTACTCGTATTAAAAGGGAGAAGTGATTTGAAATTATTATTGCTCATCTTCTATATCAAAATGATATTTAACTTCTTATCAAGCTAATGCAACTAACTAAAAGCTTTTAATTTATGAAGGAATATTTTATTTAAGAGTATACATCATGTTCTTTCATAACTAAAATGTGTACCTATTCATATTTTAGAAATAAATAAAACTTTAGCCTTAAGCCATTCAAAGAAGTATTTTCTTTCTATCAATCTTACATTCCCATTTATCAGACATTTCAATCAATAAATTCATTCACACAACTTTTACGTAACATTAATTCAATTACATCAAACATCTTTATTTTAACTGCAATTTTAACACACTTAACTGTAATTGATTGATCTTACAAGAAGTGAATGTAACCAACTTATGCCAAGCAATTATAACCATTTTCTGCATGGATTATCCAATCAATCAAATCATAAAATACAGAGCTTTTAACTTACTTAAAATTTCATATCACTTTCTACATCCATAACAATTTGGTTAATTGAATTTTAAAATTTTTACGCCTCAATATTTTTTAATTTAATATGTAAATTGTAATTCTATAGCTTCGTACCTAAAGTATTCCAATTTAATTGAAAAAAAAACACTTCAAGCTAACCATAAACTAAAGTTTTATTAAAAAAAATGATTAATTTCCATAATCAAATTCAATTGATTATAAATCAATTGAATTATCCTGAGGAGGATTATGAATTTGTGCCGGATTAGGAGTGAATCTGTGCGTGGTAAATGTATCCGTCTGAAAGAAGATGAGATGATGTAAATGGGGTGGCCGCAGGGAAATGCAATAAAGGAAGAGAGAAGCAACCGAAACAATTATACCATATAAGCAGGGCGTTTAAAAAACAAGCGTTGACCTTTAGGATAATTTATATTATCAAACGTGAGGCAGGTGCGCACGCGTTGTTTTTTTAAAAGTGCAAATCCTTTTATGGAATGTACAGACTATTTCCTATAATTTAACGTGATTAAATGCGCGCACTCGTAAATTTATCGTAAAAGGGAAAAGATTTTTTTTTTCAGATTAAATTTTATATAAAAAAGAATCAAGCATAGGATTCGAGTAATAAATAATATTATTAGTGGTTAGCATTATTCAAATAGAGTTCAATTATTCTCTTCTACTTATGAAGTGGTACGTCAAATCGTCAATGAAGCACAGGACCGCCCTTTATAGAAATTTTATTGAACATTCATGAAATACATACACATATGTTTTAATTTATCTAGAAATAAAATTTTATAGCGTTATTAAATTGAATATTTATATCTCTAACATCAGAAAGTGCACGCTACTAATTAAGCTATTAATAATTCTAAATACCGTTGATGCAAGTCGATTACAATTCAAATAAATTTTGATTTGAAAGTTTCGATTAAATGTAGATGTGTCAATATTTGTAACTATTTATCCTGTTATGCATTCAAATCTTATCCTTGCAAGTTTGAACAAGTCGACGCTCCCACGCAATCTACTCCCTTTTTTTGCACAATACCTTCAAAAAGAGATCTTTCACTTATTGTTAAAAATGTATAATGCAATGTCGCATGCGACCCTATACAAATTCACGGATGCGTAAGGAATAGCAAGGTAAAGAACTAGATTCCCATTTAAATCAATTCCTTTTTCCTTTCTTTATGTGTACATTTTAAAGAAAGAAAGGGAAATCTTTAAGGTGTGTATACTGAGCACGTTCGAACGCTTTTTTTATTTGTTTGAACGGGGTGGTAAGTGGAACCGATTAAAGAAAAGGGGGCATGGGCGCAGCAGCATGCACGACCATTACAAATCATACATCAATTGTAAGATTATTATAATATCAGAAGTAATTTACATCGTACGGAATATTTAAATGTTTTTTTTCCTTTGCAATCATAACATACTCATTATGAAACTTAAACGGGTGTCATTATGACATCAGAATTTTTGCGTTTCGATGTTGCTATTAAATTTATTTAATTTTTGCTCACAGATTCTCTCAAATTGATGTTGTGTCAAACGAGACGGACATTTATTTGATGATAAATCATGGGGAAGATCGCAATTGTATAAAATATTATTATAACTAAAATCTAATGAGTAAAACAATTTACAATAAGGAAACTAGGCTATATCTTGATAACTCGGACGAAAAATGTAGTCTGTTTGCTCTCATCTTTTCAACAGTGACACAAGTGTTAAAACTCGCATGGTAATTTCCGAGATTATTTTTTTCAAAATTTTATTTGGTTTAGATGACTAAGTTGATTTAATAGGCAAAACTTCCCTGAATTACCGTGCGGTTTAGTCTAGACTTGCAAAATCTAAATTTCAAAAATTCCGTCCCCAGAAACAAATTAACTTAATTGCATGTTTTTAAGATTTTTCCCCTTCATTAATTTCTATAGCGGATTTCCTGCTTTTGTATTTTTTTTTTAATTTTCGCCCATTTAACCTCAGTCAATTATCCCAAAAAAGTTCTCATGAACACGTGCACAAAAAAGGAACCTTCAATTTTAATATATTTAATGCCTTTTCAACTGAAAACAACTAAATTTGAGAAATAGACTAATGATTCACCTACACAAAAAAAGTAATAGAAACGCCCCCTATCGAAAATGTCCCTAATATGACCCCAGAATGTGAACTCATTTAACTTATTATTTGGATGGAAAAAGCACATTCTATTCTCTTAATCGTGAATAGGGAAAGCAATTTGAACACGTGCAAAAGTTCTCTCCACAGTCAGTTCTGAAGGTAAGAAAACGAGGTTGGGTTTGATTTGATGTGTACCCTTGATTTGATGGTTCGTATCCTCAGGTAGTTCCGAGTTATACGAAACCCTTATTTAGAGGGATGTAAAAATTGTTATTCTGACAGGTAGATACGGTTTATGCTTCACTTGTTCCACACAGTTATTATTGGATAATAGATGACGTGGGGGTTAGGTATTTGACCGAGATCGGTTTATCCGGGGTAAGGGCTTTTGATTAAGGGCGGGTTTTTGGGGTGTTTTAACCCGAGAATAACGGCGCGTTTCTATAAATAGAGGAAAGGTTTGTTTTCGAGTGTTTTTTTTAAATTAAAAGAGTTTTGTTTTTATAAATATGTTGACAATAAATAATTTTTAGGATATCTCTGAAATGAAAATCAAATTTTGGTATTCGCTGTTTAGGAAATGTATAAAATAACATGCTCATCACAACAGGGAAAGTCACTTTTCCGAACAAGTGCTTTTTCATGAATATATTTTCCCCTATACATTTCAATAAAAATCTTTGCAAAATACAAGTTCATTTAAGAAAATATTATTTCCCGCTCCTTCCATAAGAAAATGATTTTAGATCGATTTTTCATGCATTAATTTTTCTTCAAGTTTCCTGCGTTTCTTATTATTACTTTTTTTAATACTTCAAAATAACTTCACAATTATTTAATCCGTGCAACGTCAGATCTCATAAAATAGTTTATTATAGAATTATAGATTTACATGGGATTATATCTCATAGAAATATAAATTTTTTAAAACCTGAGTCAATCGTGCATATTCACCAGAAACCAAAATCCTCCCCCAAAAAGAAAAATTTTGTACTCATTTCCGTTTCAACTAAAAATCCCTTAACTCCTGAATAAACATTTTATATTTCCAACAAAAGATTTAAAATATTAATATTACAATTCAAACTAGTTGTGAATTGTATACAAGCAATTACAGTAAGAATTTGAAAGCGCCTTTTAATATGTCAAAACTGCAAGATCCATAGATTCAATAGAAAAATCTTAAAATAACACAGGGTGTATTTGCTTGAGTGGACACATATAAAGATCCGGCCCAAGAAATGGCCAACATGCGCCTCTTTTTAAGTGTTAAGTTACCGAAAGTTCACTGGGGCGAATATTTGTTTTGCAGAATTCTATTTGCTATTTTACTTGTAGTTCAAGAAGAAAACTAAACAAATACAGCCCAAGTAAATTTCTAATTGAACACCTTGGTGCGGGTACATAAAAGTATACAATTCAATTTGGCGACAAAGTGGTACAATACAATTGGTAGCACATTTGTTCGGCACTTTGAAGTCCTAATTTACCATGACATTGTTTTTCACGAACCTAAAAAAAGTTGATATATGAAATTTAGTTATTTTTACTAAAATAATTTCCATCATTGAAATGATTAAAACAACTATTTATCAAGTTTTTGAAATTTGTTTTTTGACATTGTTTTTTTTTTAATTTTGATATTTGATATTTTCAAATTTGAAAGTTGCAATTTTAACATTTGACTTTTGACATGTAATATTTTGTCTCCAAGTTTCCATATTTTACTTTCAAGTTTGTTTTGGCAACGCTCTTGAGCTTCCTCAACATTTTTTTATAAAATATTAAATTTCAAGGGTTAATTAATTCAGGAATTTTTAAAAACGTATCAGATGTTTTAAATCTTTTGACATGTGTCGGAAGAAATAAATTTAAAATTTTTGGGTGGTTTATAAAAAAAAGCATGTAGAAAACCCGTTGGTGTGGTTCGTGCAAAATTGAATATATTATAACATTGTGCTGTAAAAATGTCATAACGGTCGCCTCACGGTTATCAAAACGAATTTATTGTAAATCGAAACGGTTAATTAATTATTTATAAATAACTAATTATATTTTTAAAAGGTGTTAAATTTAATAATTGAACACACAGAAACTTGATTTTTCTCACATTTTATCTATTCTTATTATTTCAAAAATCTAATTAGTTTCTTATTGAAAAAATAAAGAAAATGATTTCTTATTATACCTTTATAATTTTGAATTAAAAAACTAAAAAGAGTGTCAGAAACGCGTTTTACAGCACGTAGCAACTTGTCGTGAACATCAGGGACGCAATTTTGAACAATATTTGTAGATTGTACTTCATCTAATTTTTGTCAAAATATAAGTTTTGTGGTTCTTCTAGAAAAATAAATTCTGTCAATTACAGCGCCATCTGATGCGTATAGAAAAAATGTTTTTTTTTCAAAACATACTTTTTTTTTACAAAATATAAATCTATAAATTAGGGCTTCCATTTAAAATTTTCGACGAAGACGTGTATCTCTCTCAACAAACTTGACTCTGTGCATATTTCTGCAGTTATTCGTGGTGGTACACATTGCAAAGTATGTGTGCCAGTAGAGCTTGCCAGCAACTGACTTGCAAGGTGTAAACATCACTTTGACAGTAACTGGCAAACTTGTTGTGACAGCTACTGGCAGTGCCAGGGAAACAAAAATTTTTGATGACGCTGGACTCTCCTTCACCACTTTTTAACTGACACTTTCTACTGTTACGCATACTGGCAACATGTAAACTATACAGAATGCTGCCAATAGTTATTGTCAACGTAAAACCAGCTACTTGCCCATCCGATGTTTTCAACGATTTTAATTTAAAACGATTTTCGCCACTTTTGAGGATTTCTTTTATTTTAATAATATTCATAATGTATAATGATTTCTGAGAATTTTTAAAATTTATGTCTTTTTCAACAATTTCCTTCATTCTAACCGTGATTTTTAAGAATTATTGTCATAATAAATTTTTTGTAGTTAATTTTTACCATTTTCAAGAATATATTAAACGACTTTCGTCGTTCTTAGTTTTGGCAGTTTTCGATATTTTTAATCACTCCTGTTACATTATAAAATTATTTTCATTTTGACGATTTTCTAAATTTTTGATAATATCTATTACTTTTAATGGTTTTGATTAATGACTGACTAGTTTATATCTATAGGTGATAAATTGGGAAATTTTTAATTTTTATTTATTATAAATAGTAATAGAAATCCATTGTTTAAACTATTTCTGCTATAAAAATGAACTAAATTAGAAAAATTGGTACAAAAGAAATGACTGTTAGATTATTTTCAATGAAAACGTTAAAAGGAAGTATGGATCACAATATATAGCCTGCGGATACTTTTATTCTTCTAAACATTATCAAATATAAGACCAAGTGGGTAGAATTATTGTTAACAATTTCTAGTGTAGACATAAAAGAGATGAAAAGTATAAAAACGCCTCGGAACTCCTTTATCCTCGCCCCTTCAGAAATTGAATCGGAAAGTTTATGGAACGTGTTCTTAAAGAGCCTCGCCTCCATTCAATCCACGTGAAAATAAAAACGAAACCATTGGAACATATTTCCTTAGCCGCCGTTCACGTGTTGACAAAACCAATACGTTAAAGACTGTAATTTATCAGCCATTATAATAAATATGAATGACACTTTCTTTGCCTTTTCTACTTTTCAAAAGATTTTTGAAAACCACACCAACCGAACTATAAACTTTTTATTTGTCAATCCCCCAACGAATATTCATAAAAATTACCCTTAAACTGTAACCGAAACTTAACAAGGGTGACATTGATTTTCGGCCCTGTTTTCCGCTTTCAACTTGAACACAAGTGGTTTTAGTTTATTTTTAGCACAAAAATAGTTTTCATGCAAACAGGAAATTCATCATTAATTAAAAAAGACAGTTTTTGGAATTCTTTTTTTTGCTGTACCTCCATTATCATATTTGATAAAAAAAAAAAACTGAAAGAAGGTGCGATAAACACGTTTTAAAACATACCGCCATTTTTTTATCTCTTTGATATTTTAGGAAAATCGAAATTTTTATAGAAAGGAAAATAGATTAATGAATGCACTTTTCAAGAATTTTAGTATTGAATTGCACGTCTCATCCTTGTCTTTGTTGCGTGTACTTAAAAAATTTAATTATGCACTTGTATCATAATGTACTAGTAAAGTATCAAGTTTCGTATTTTTCTTCAATTGTCCAGTAACTTTTTATATTTTGTGCGTTCGAACGTAAAGTCCCTTCCGGATTTTGTGCAATTACCCCCGTAAATTTACGGTACACTTCCTCTATTCGAATCACTCACCCCCTCATCTTAATGCACTTATCAAATCTTACGTTTCGATGCCCCCACTAACAATAATATCTGAAAAATCTTTTGCAAATATTTGTATATGCAGGACCTTCAATATTTACATGTTCTTTTCAAAAATAAAAATGTTTACATAATATTACAAGTATCTACCTGGAATATTTCTTTAAAGCACGTATCTTCAAGATCAAGTACGGTTAAGTGAACATTTTTGACATTTCGTCTCGTCATATTTATTTCAGAAATTTTTGGAAACAGATGTCATATGAGTGTGCGTTTATCTTGTATTTACAAAAAAATAAACGGTGGTAATTCAATATTTTTCTTTTTTGTTGAGGTATCCTATAAAAAGGGAAGAGATTATTATTTTTATTTTTGGGATTCTTTCGGTTCACTTCTATTATCAAGAGTATTATCTCGATGTGTTTATTTTTCTATTATTTGGTTAAAAAATTCATCCGTGCGCATGTAATAGGATGTTAATCTCTAAGCTGGATCAAAAATATTTTTATTGTTAAGAAGCACACAAACTAAAGAACTACAGTGGAAAGATTTAATTTTATGTATTACGTTATATATCTTTTTGAGGTTAAGAGATGGAAAATTGTAACTATATTACCCTTTTGTACCGCTATGTTTAAATCACACTTAAATAAAGTGATTTTTTTTTTTAAAACGTCCGTATGCGTTTTGAATTTTATTGAATAAATTTCCCAATTTTTGCATACATGCTCCCTTTTGAATGGAATTTTTTTAGCTCCTCTTCGGAAAACCGTACTGGAAATCTAAATGTGTATATGTGTGGTGTCGAGTCTTTTATCTTTAGATATTTTTGAATTTGGATTGCTGATTTGAAAAATATTTCGCCAAAATAAATAAATGAAATGGTAAAATAATTATTTTATCATAATGTAAATTAATTGATCTTTAATTAGATATTTTGTGGTGTAACCCGCGAGCGCGCAAACATTTCGTCCGTGATCAACGTCATAACATATTTTATAGTAAATATCTTGGTTAATTGTGATGGTAAATGAATGAAACAAAAAGCGTTATTCTCGAAAAAAAGTTTATTTTTTATGAATGGAAAAAATCACTTGCTTTTCTTTCAAATATAAAAGTTTATGTTACTTCTAGCGAAACCGGAAGTACAATTTTTCTTAAAATAACTACCAATCTTTCTTTTTTGGTCTATACACTCTATACCAAATTTGAATCCGATTAAATGAAGCGTTTAGATAAAATTTGTTTCGCTTTCTTTACTTTCAAGTTTTTTTTTTGACAATGTTCCAAAATTTGAGAATATTATATTTGTTTACCAGTGAATTTATTTTACAGTAAAAAAATCAGAGATTAAAGAACTAAATTTACATTTTTAGAGCATACGACAATTTTTTCTTGTATAGATTTTTTTAGTAACTAATTATTTTCTTGCAGATTTTCAGATCACTATCATGTTCGCAGCATTTATATCCGTCAGGACAATTCCAATCTTTTTGGCACAGAATTGGACTCCAATCTAAATGTTTTTTAAATTCAATTTCATCATCACAATATCCTTCCTCTGAAATAAAATAAATTCATATTTGTATTTATAATAGATATTCTTCCGTTATTGAAATTATGCAACCAATAATTCACAAAATTATCAGTAAAATCGCATTTCAGTGCCAATTGTTAAAACTAAATTTTTTATCACGAATTATGATAATTTTATTAATATATAGAAACAAGAAAAATAATTATGTTAAGTTAGTTAAATTAATGTTAAGCTACATTATTATTGATAATTCATCAATAAAAAAATAGTAAATGTTTATAATGAATAAATTAAAAAAAAAATCTTACTTTCATATCCGCAGCATGTTAAATGTACTGAATGTAAAATTCTTGCATAACAATATTTTTGACATGGAATAGGATGGGGCCTCTGTTTAACCAAATGATCACAAATATTAGTACAATCAATTCTTCTATAATCATAACAAGGATGCGGCATGCAATTAAATATTGACGATTCGATGCAACTAAAAAGTTTAATATAAACTATTAAAGAAATCAAAATTTTATTTGGGTTGAACATTTTGTAAGTGCAAAAGGAACTATTATAAAATGTTGTTACAATTTTTGTATATAAGAAATATTTCAAGGAATAAAAAAGATATTATCTTATCAAAAGCGTTAATCAAACAGTGCGTACAACTTTTTTTAAATTTTTTTGAAAGAGTAGATAATTTATTATTAACAAATAATATAAAATTTGTTATTGAATCAATTTATCTTTAAGGATTGGTTTTATTTGCTATATTTTTACAAATTGAAAAGAGATATCTTTAGTAAGTAGATTTCCTTGAAAAATATCATTTTCCTTCAAAAATAATGTTTTTTCATAAAAAATTACATATTTTTGGGGTTTTTACCAATTTCGGTATTTTTTGAAATTATTTAATTCCAATTTTTTGAATTTTTAATTTTCATATTTTTCTAAATTTTTATATGTATGTATTTAAATTTTTGAAAATGACAAATTTATATTTTTCTTATAATTTCTTGATACCTCTGTAAATTAAATAAAATATTGTTTTCGTGAAAACGGTTTTTTTATTATGTATTTTTGAAGAGACGTGTCGAATTTTGAAACGTTTCGAATAGTAAAATTTAATGACACTCAAATAGTATTGTTATTAGTAACAAATAGAAAATTGCATGAAAATCAATTCGTGCTAACAAGCCCCTATTCATTAAAGAAGTTATTCAGAAGAATATTCATGCTAAATTAAAAGTAACAATAATGTGAATTTCGTGTGTAGTTCTACCGAAAAAGGCAAAAAGTCTTCGGGTTGAGTACAAAGGGAATCTTTTGCTATTCATGGGTTGGAACGGAGGTGGCGATTCGATCCGGATGACAGGAACTTAACATTGGGCGGTTATCAAAGAGGTCCGATGTTAAGTCGACCATCAGATGGACGAACACGTGTGTGGACCAAAGCTCGTTATGTCTCATAATAATCTGTGATTATGGGTTATACCAAATCAGGTCCGGGTTACAGGATGTAACGTTTTCGTCCTTTACACATCTCTTTTTGTTTGTAAGCCGATTAGATATCTAATATGTAATTTATTCTGCAACAAAATATAATTGCATTTTATTATTTATTTTATTATTTATTTAGCTACTCCATGAATATCCATAATAAAAAAAACTAAATTCAATGTAAATCAGCTAAAAATGTTCAAGTGCATTTACCAAAATCAAATTGAAAATATAAAACACAAGTTTAAAAAGTAGAGAGTGAGATAAAATATCAAGTGTTAAACGTCAAAATGTCAAAAAGTAAAAAATGTCAAAATGACCAGAAATAACAAAAATTACAAAAAATATTAAAAAATGTAACATATCCAAAAAAAGTTAAAAAATGAAAATACACAAATAATGTCATAATTTGTGGGAATTTTAAAAACCCTAAAAATTGTAGAATATATAAATATGTCAAACTGTCAATAATCTATTGTTAATTTTTTATTTTTCTGAAAATTCAAATTTTCTCTTATTTACTTTCTATTTCTTCAATTTTCCACGTTTTCGATATTTTCAAGTTTTGGATTCTTTTCGACTTTTTTCATTATCCGTTTTATTTATTTTTTATTTATTGTTTTTGTTTTTAATTATTTCTCTAATTTTCTATTTTCACCTTTTTAATTTTTCAAATTTTTAAATTCTTTACTTCCAAATATTTTTTTTTCACTTTTTTGGTAATACTCTTGAAATTTCTCAACTGGTTTGAATAGAATATATTTGAATATTTGTTTTGGACCTCCCTGCACGGTCATTACAGTTGCTCTTTCACCTTCTTTTCATCTCCCACGAACGAGTGCGCGTTTTTTTATTCAAAAGCGACTTGAATGGTTATTCCGTGTAAAGAGATAGGTCGGCGTCGTGCATAATTCTTCATTGTCAGAGTTCAGATTGAATGTTAGCAATCTTGCGCGACGAATTAACCGAACAATATAGTTTTTATAATTCTTTTTTTCTTCTTCTGGATTCGCATTCGAGCCGCATACGACAGATGGTAGCTGTAAAAATTCATCTTCTATAAAATGAAATGACCGTTTCACTCATTCTTTACAAATTTTATTGTGTTATTAATGCCATAGAGAAATGCTGGAAAATTTCCGATTCGTTGCATGAAAATTGTAGTGCGTTTTAAATTATTGAAAGTGTGCTCAAATTTGAAGCGTTTATAATTTCTAGTTAATTCTGATAACAAACAGTGGGATGACATTCATTCATTAAATATTTACCGTGGAATTATATACTATAAACCGATAAAATTCCTTTTTTTCAGTCTTCTTTTCGATAAATTAAAATTAAACAAGTTGTAGAAAAGAAGAGGAACAAGTTATAACCGTTTTTTTTAAATTAAATTTATCAAAAAACAAAAGCAAATATCAAAATGTCACATATCAAATTTTCAAAATTGTTGACTCATGACCTTCCAGATCTAGTCTAATAGAAATGGAGTTTTTTTATCTTGGAAAGAAAATTCAATTTTCCTTAGAAAATGAGAAAAATTGTATTTTCATTTCCTTAAAAAGTTCAAATGTTAAAATATCAGTAGTTTTATAGTTAAAAAAATGGACAATCCACCGGTTACCATGGTTACTAAAAATATTTTTGCTATATTAAAAAATAATTGAAAAGTTAAAAGATGTTGGAAAAGAAGAAAAGTTGAATACAGGAAACATCGAGTTTTAGAATTTTAATTTTTTGATTGTTTGTTTCTTTTGATAACGTTTCCCAACTTTCTAATATAATATAATAGTTTTGGCATGGAATTTGGTTATTTTTCTACTATTAAATTCTTTTAGAAAAACCCTTCAAATAAAAATAGGGGTGAATACAAAAAGGGAATGGAATGTTTATTCATACGTATATATGCAAGTCACAATACGGTTTCATGTAAGGGGTGGATTTTGCAAAAATAGAAATTCGATATTTTGCAGGGAATTATTCAACCAGAATCAAAACCGTAAATCCACAGGTGTCCGAAATAAAAAAAAGGAAACGCAAATAAAATTAATAATCCGATAGAAATAATAAACGTGTTAACCTAAATCACCCCCAAATATAAAAACCACATGTCGGAGTGAAATTTAACAAGTCGTCCCTTATATTTTCTCAGTATTAATTTACAGTGGAAATATTTTAATTGGTGCGCCGCTATCCCCCTTGTAAAAATATTCATAGTTCATAATGAGCCCCCATAGATGAAAAAATGAGCGCTCGCGTCACTCATCATATCGCCTGTTTGTTTTCGCCTTGGAATTTATAACCCACGTGTTCGGAATACACGTGTTCCTGACGTCTTGTGAAGAAGAGAGAAGATGAAAAACTGTACAACACGTGAAATTTAATATTTTTTTCACTCGTGCGGGCAGAAAGAAATATTTGGTATGGCTGGTTTTGAAATTGAGTGCTTTTTAAAGGGGGTGCGTAATCTGATATCCATCTAGAAAATATGTTGGAGATGACGACGGAGAAAAAAAATAACAGGCGGCTTAATTATGCTAAACCATCTTGAAATTTTCTGCCCATTGTAAATATTTGCCGATTTCCAGCCATGTGGTAAATATTAGTAAATACATATGGCTTTTATATTTGTTAAGTGGGGTGGTTTCTGGTTTAAACGCCCTTAAGGAGGTATAAGGAGGGCATTTAAATGATTTGTTCATTACAAAATGATCCTAAATGCTTTTCAAATTAGGTTAAGTATGCGATTAAGCAAAAAGGGGGAAAAACAAAGAAAAATTAAACAATTTTCAGAGTAGCTATTTCATATTTCAAAAAAATTTAAATATGAAAATGTAAGAATGTTGAAAAATTGAAAAATTTTAATAAAATTTTCTGAACAATATATTTCCAAACCCCCTTTACAAGTTGGTCGCCAAAATTAGGCACCCCCCACAAAAGTTTTTTTTTTATTGTTCGTTCATGACATGTTTGACGATAAAGTTGACTATCTGTGGGTCTCTTTAAGGACGTGAAGGAAAACGGGAAGAATTGGCAGAATTTAATGAGTTTATTAGACTTTATTGCTACAAAACGTTCTTCGGCTCTCTTCAATGACAAATAAATTGAGCGTGTACATAATATATATGATATGACCTTTATCAACTCAGAAAGATCTAAATATGGGCTCCATTATTGCTACAAAAGCTGTTTTATGTTTGCGTTGCGATAAGAATTTTGAAATAATGGTAAGTCACAACGCGCGTCACTGTCGCTTCACTTGATGCTTATGTGCACCGACAATTACATGTATACAGAAGAAAAAAGGTTTAGAATATTTTCTAAAAAAGTTTCGTGAAAATTTTGTATAAAAATTTATAAACCAATTTTCGACATGTTAAATTTCACAATACATTTTTATGAAAGTTAATTTTATATAAAATTTAACAACGTGTCATAAATGCAATTAGTACTCTTGAGTATCTCACAATGTAATACGAGGTAATTCAGAAATTTACTCATATAATAATGTTGTGGTAAATTTATACCCTCAATTAAAAAATTTCAGATCAGAATCAAAGTAATAAACTAATTTTATGCTTGTATTATTCAAGTGCAACTAAGCAGGTTTTATTAACATAAAAAATATATAGAATTCATTCCTAAAATCAAAATATTTTTATCCATCATATTAAAGTTAATTTCAAAATCTTAATGAAGCAATTTATAAATAAATCTTGGAATTTATACGATGCATTTACATACAACTCCCCAAAACAGAGCTATAATCCCGACAAAGTAACAATTTACAATCTACCTACACGAAAAAACCTTAATTAAAAATAAAATTGTGACAAAAATCTAAAATTTATTAAGTGATAAAATCTTCGCTTACATTAATTTACACACAAATCGAATAAAATAAAAGAAGAAGAATCCTCATTGCATTTTTTTATGAAAATTTAAATTAAATTTCCGGAAATGATTATTTGCACTTTTTTTGTGGTTCTAAATTATTTGGAAAGCCGCGGGATCAAAGCAAAACGATAAATTATCCTTTAATAACATATTAGAATTCAGAGGTTCGCGCTACTCGTGTTTTTGCCCACCATTCACTAATTCCCTTCACAAAAAAGGAGGTAAACGATTCTTAATTATCGCTTTGAGTTGCTTTAACCCCTCACTTCTTTCTTCTTTAACCAGGTTGAGAAAATTAACGTGATTATGCCTTTAATTCACCCTAAACGAGCCGAATACCCTGTAATTTCAGTCAGTTACGACGTCTAATAAAACCTTAATTCGTGTTCGATCCCTTAGGGTGGAAATAAAAAGGCATGCCGCTTCGCTAATTTATAAATGATGAGATTGTACGATAATTAAATTGTTGAAATTCATCACAAACATAATTGTAGAAGGTAATTTATCAAATAATTAATTTTACTTTACTTGTAGATTAAATTCATTTTTTAATTTTATTTTAAACGAACTGGTTCGGTTGAAGTGGTTAAAGGAATTTGCATATAAAAAAAAATTTGATGCAATAAATTTAAAGTTTATTATTGTTATAAGTGGGTATTAAATGCAGCCATGAAGAAAAATTGGTCTTGTTTATTGTCTGCACGTATCGGCTAATTTAAATGTAATTTATTATCTTTCTTTATTATTTTAATAATCGTTAAACGTAATCACAAAATTATGTAATAAAATTTTGATATGATGAAATACTAAATAGAAGTAAAGAATTTAGAGCATATTAATTTCAAAAATTACCCGAAAAGGTCAACGAATTGAATTTACTATTATTTTTGTCTAATTAAAAAGTAAAAACAGTGATGTATGTTCAATTTCATCGTGTTTGTCATACAAATATGATCGTGGATGGGCTCCTTAATAATCTACGCACACAATATGTCAAAATAAAGAATACATAATTTCAATAAATTTTATTGAATACAAACAAATAGTAACTGCAAAAAAGTTAAGTTCATTTAAATTTTCCAAGATTTGGAATTTGATAAAGGCCGAGGCAGAGTACGAGGTTCATTTGAAGATGCGTGTGGCGGTGTAGATTTTCTTTCCTAAAAAAAAAAGATTAATGTTTGTGTGGAAAGCCAGAAATATAGAAAAATTAAGTTACATTGTTAAAAATTTGCTAAATTTTGTAATAAAAAAATTGAAAAATTTGAAAGTTGGAAAATTTAAAGTTATAGTATAGAAAACTTGGTTGTTTCAAAGATTAGAAAATTTGTCTTTGATCTGCAGTACGATTTATCCTATGACCTGTGTTCGAATAGTTTGAAGGATGGAATGAACAGCGTTGCATCTTGTGTAGAGTTATTGTTCTATCTGCAAACAACCCGGTTGTATCGATGTATGTGAGAATAGCTGCACATTTTCGACTTACCGTACTGCATGTCTTACTACAGATCGTACTGCGTATGGGTCGTTTAAGACAAATACACAGAAAAAAGTAAATTTTTATTCTTACCATGGGTGGTATCTCTTTGTTCCACATATCTCAAGTTTTTTTTTCTTTTATTTCTTTTGCGTTTTTTGGTTTGCACCGACGTTGAAACCATTTCTGGTTTTAAATCAACCTGTGTCGATTTATTAGCCACATTTCTATAATTTCTTATGTGACTCACTTCAGGCGCAATGCATTCTGTCAATTCACCCCGACGCATATGCCTCTGGTCTTCATTTTCTTCAAAATAACAGCTAGGTACGCAATCCGCATCCCTAACATTATAATTATAATACATTTCTTCCGCATTCGTAATACAATTAGGATATATTTGATCTGGATGATGAAATAAATTGTAATTTTGGTTTCCATAGAATCCTTCCTGTTCTGCATTTACAGGAACATATATTACAGGCACTAAATAGTACGGAACAACTGGTTCTCCAAAATATAGGTAGTTCTGATTATTCATAATGCTCCAGTTCCTAGCCTCTTCAGATACTTCTGAGATAGGCCTAAAATACGGTCCAGGAGACACATACCGGCCATCTCTTATAAATCCATAGGGATAAAGGGGCTCCTCTTGAATGCACCCTGCATGTATCTCCATGATTTTCTTGAGAATACTTGCAAATTAATTTGTACCACTGGAGATTTTAATTTTGATATGACAGTTGTTAAAATAAACAAAATTGTTTCCAGGCGACTATTATTCAATTTATTTGTTGTAAATCGTCGCCTTCGTTGATTATTATAACTGTATCCCAATGGATTCAATACAGTAACTAGATGCGATTGTATCGGTAGTTAATGGAAACTACAGTAAAGTCGTTTCAAAAATTGGAACAAATGTCAGAACACGTTAAATTAATCTCTTAAATTTTGGTTAAAACTCACAATTAACCAAAGGTGTGTCAAAATTTTCTGAGTATATAATCACTGATTTGAGTATTTGCATCTTACTTGCACATAACAAATTTAATTATTTATAATTATTACAAAATGATACAACTTTTAAAAAAACTTGGAATCGTTTAAAAAAATGTATGTGTTATTGTCAATAAGACACGTTTTAATTAATTTCAC
Organism: Coproporus ventriculus; assembly: GCA_027574865.2. Classification (NCBI taxonomy): domain Eukaryota; kingdom Metazoa; phylum Arthropoda; class Insecta; order Coleoptera; family Staphylinidae; genus Coproporus; species Coproporus ventriculus. Next base: position 77,403 of record JAODAH020047442.1, on the reverse strand, counting down.
AAAGAATAAGCCGAAAATCAAAAAAATTGCACATACATCCATCCTTCTGTTATGATATCTTCGTAGTTGAAGAGTTTTAAAGATTATTTCTAATCTAACGAAGAAGAAAAAATTTATATAGACTAATTTAAACATTAATATAAATTAATAATAGAAAATGGGGGTTAAAAATTACAAAAGGAGCCTTCCAATATTTTTTTCTAATTATGTAGTAGATATTACTATAAAACTCAAGATGGTTAAATCTGATACAATCATTCTTTACTGATTGTACAACAATGAAGGGTTATGTCACCCCTTTCATTGTAACCCTAATTCGAGGTGGCGAACCACTTAATTTATCACCCTCTGATAATCTGATCTACAAATTAACTTGTTAAAAACTGCAATAAAGCTATCTCGATAAAAATTAAGATCTAAACTCGCGATATTTTCATCTTAAAAATTTTGACAAAGCCGCTCGCGCGCGCTCTTCAAAAAAAAAGATCCCTTATCTCTAAAATAAAAAAAAAATCCGAATCTTATCTTTCCATTATCTCCAGTATTGTATCTCATCCCAGCATCTGTACGTACGTTACAATATAAAGATTTGAGATTGCGATCTAATCATAAGATCTTTGGGATTCGGGTCGGTTTATTGTGTGTACGATGGACTGGCACAGCTAACCAAACATTGGCGGTCAAAAGAAATGCGTATGAAAAGATTGGCTTGGGCTAAGCTATTGTTAATATCTTAAGATACAATCTCTGCTCGCTAACCATTTAGCCGTGAAGAAATTACTTCTTTATAATAATATAATATAACACATTTTACCCACACAGATATTCTGTAACGCACCCTTAAATCGGTTCTATGATTTTTTTATTCACCCCCATTTTTAGGATATTCATTGTGATTCCTCATGCAGCACGTTTCCTATTTTAAATTCAAAAGTTTATTGAACGACGTTTATTTTTACAGATGACAATTTTTGTATTATAGAAAATCCGTGCTTTATACAGATGAATATGGTATCTATGAATAGGGGTTGGTATAAAAACAATACGAAATGTAATATAAATAAAAAAACTATGCTTAATATTTCGAAGGGAAGAGTGGTATAAAATAAACTGATCTTGACTTCCCTCGATTTTTTTTATTTATTTATGTTTCAGCTTCTGTTAGTTCATTGAATTTTATTGCGGTGTTGTTATAGGAAAAGAAAATAAATAGAAGCACTTGTGTTGAAAATTCGATGAGTTTATTTTTATTTGGCTTCTTAACTTTGTTTATTGCTAGAAAGGTACCGACTTTAAATTATTTTGTAAATTACCGAAATTTATTTGTTTCATTGATAAAAATTTTGATTTTTTGAGGAGTTTTAATTTTTGGAAGTTTTGAAACATTTATTAAATTAATTTTTATGGCTTTCAAGGCTACATTATTATTTTTCCGATTTAGGTACTGGCGTTTTTTTGATTTTTTTATGGAAATGTCTCTCTGGGTTTTTCCTAGCTCTTTGCTTTGTAATTGGACGTCGAAAAATAGGAAAATTCTGATTTTATACTCATAAAATTTGAAATTAGTGAATGAACATAGTGTAATTCGAAAAAGGTGATTTCGGATTATTAGAAAAATCACGAATTATTCATTTAAACAATCGAAAAGAATAGGCAACATATGTCGCAATTAAATTTAATAGCTTACGCTTTTACAAGATTCGTGATATAATTTCTTGTTTTCAGATTAGAAATGATTCTGTGTAATTTTTAGCGTCGCGAATCACAACAAAAAGATTCTAACAGCAATTACGATAGCATTTATTGTAATAATAAAAAGAAACATTTTCAAATTGAAGTTATGTAACCAACAATACACAAAATCGACAGTAAAATTGCATTTTAGGACTGACTTCGCCTTATTTTACTGACCAATGCTTTCATTTTACTTGACCAATAAAAAAAGGAGTTTTACCATACGATATAAATAAATTTTTATTTTAAAAGAAACTAATAATGTAAGGTTCTCTCGTTTGATAAAACACTCACAAAAGGATGACAAATACGCAAATAATAGAAACTGTGTGGTCTAATTCCTGCAAACACTAGGACGCATCGAATTCAAAACCATAGTACATAATCATAATGACGATCCCTGAAAGTGAACAATACAATCTTGAATACTCTGTTGCTCAACATGATGGCTTTATATTGTCTACGTGCCTTTAAATATTTGCCTCCGAAGCATTAAATAAGTCTCAGATTTTCGACCGATATCTATTGTGTTATGAGATGAAGCAGAGCGAGCACGTGAAGAGGTGATTTTTAGCAATGTCACAAGAAGTAACACGTGAGGTTACAATAGCCCCCAACGAAATGGTTAACCAATTGTTAAAGGCTCCCTATTATTATCCTCGCATTGTATTGTTAAACCTAAAGATTTTTACCTCGCTTTTGTTACTTATTTACGGACACAATTATTCACGAAGATTATTGTGTATCAATATTTATACACACTGATTACTTAGTTTATGACTAGGGCACGTTCCTTATTATTCACTTATAATTATCAATGCAATTGTTAACATAAAAATATTAATATAAATGTTGCTGATGATAGGTATACCTAAAAAACTATTTGATGAATTTTAATCTGAAATCAAATTAAGTTTGAATTAAAATGTAAGAACTGAATCTAATATTAACAAGAATCGACCTTTGTATTTTCTTTTAAAATTTGAATGGCACAAATTCAACGTTAATTTTAACCAATAAAAATAAATTGTAACTAATTTAAAATTGTAAAATGTAAATTTGTGTTGTCCTACGCTATTAAACACCAGTGTGCAAATCGTTCTCATGAATATAAATATATATTTAGCACTTGAAGAAAAAATTTTATGTCCTGCACATATATGTAATTATAGCATATATGTTAATAACTTTTTTTTTAATTAAATATGACCCCGATGAAGATCGTTTCTGTTTTCTTAGCGAAAAAGTATTTTGATGGCTTAAATTTAAATAAAACCTTCATTTTAATAAAGTTATAATAATCTCTAATCTTATGTGCATAAAATGCATAAAATAAAAATTTAAATAATTTTCAAAATGACTTGAATAAGATTATATGCTAAGAGATAAAATTGGAAGCTGCCATTTTTCAGTTAATTTCTATACATATACAATAGGAATTTGATTAAAAGCATGCAATAGAAAAGATAAGACTCTCATCTTTTCTTGTTAGCACAAACCAAATAATGGTTAGTGTGTAAACCCTCAACGAGCACATTATTTGAGTATCAAAAATCTGTAACCTAATCATAATCCTACTAACAATAGACGGCGCGCTGTTTTCTTATAAACCTTTAAAAACCATACGTTTAGTATCCAAGATTCTATAAAGAGAATAATCCCTTAGCCCAACAATTGATCCTACACAATAACTTCAAACATGATCATTATGGCGTAAAGTGATTTGCCTATTTTGCCATTATGTTACCAAACTGAGATAGATGGATTTTAAATTTTTTTGTGCCGAAACATACGTGAGTGCTTTTAACAAGAGGGTAGCGAAGAATTAAAAAGCGTGTAATGATATTTTCTGCTTGTTTATTTTTATAAATTTTCCGTAATTTCACGCCGAGTTGATTACAGGTTTAATATGATCGAATCAACTACAACTACCCAAGGCTTAAATAAATACATCAGAACTATTATAGATAATCGCCTATAAAATTAACGCGCGCCCTTCCCCTCATCATTCTCTCTCGTTATTTGAATGGATCTAAATTGACTTTTTAAATAGCTTTTGTGTATTTAGTATAAAGCCATCATGTTGTGTAACATCGTATTTCAATGTTTACAAGGTGTATTGTTCGCGTTTTTAGAAATTGGTTTACATCTGTCACACTTTCCTAACGTTTTCTTTAGTCGTTTGGATGAATACCGGTCATTAGATAGAAATAAATTGAATATTTTTGGTAGAAATGTTGGATCGGACCACACAGTTTTCTTTAACGTGTGCATTTTGTTTACTCATTGTTACTCATTGACTCGTTACATCTGTTCTTTTGGTACTTTTATTGCTGTTATATGTGTAGACATTTTGTTAACATTTGTAAATTCATAGAATACATATTTGAGAAAATTGATTTAAATGTTATTTTTAATTTCCTTTTATTTGTGTATTTTAATAAAAAATATCATAACAATACGAACGCTTTCCAAGATGAAAAGTTAAGTGATAAGTTTAAGTGTAGAAGTTAAATTCGGAGCATTTTGAAGATGATCGAACACTACCATGTCTTTTTGGACAATCACAAATTTGTTTCTTGTTTTATAACCAAATTGTGCGGATATCTGGAGTTCTTTTGGCCATCCTTTAGCAAGTGAGGTAGAAAACATACATAGTTCGAATCTCAATTTTCAATCTATTCACTACTTTATTCATTCCCAGTGTACGTATGCATTCGACAATAGATCAGGTGCATAGAAAAACGAACGTAAATGAATGTACTGTAGAAGAAAAACGAGTCTGTTCTGTAGTCTTCTTAGATTTGCAAACCTTTCATAAAATGTGGGACGAAGGCTTGATATATAAATTATACAAAATGCTACCATAATATGTTGTTATCTAACATCGTATATTTCTGACACATTATTTAGAATCAAGCAAGAAGATGGCTACTGATATGTGAAGAAATTAAAAGCTGCTATGCCACAGGGTAAAGTCCAAGTACCTATCTTGTATTTTTTGAAACAAACAATCTAGCTGCAAGCAATAGAAGAAACAGTTATTTCTACATTTGTACATTCAAATACCAATAGTGAAAGAAGAAATTAATAGTTTGACGGAAAACTAGAAGCCAGGCTACAACATCATATTAACACAGAAACTGCCGTTGCTGATTAATCAACATCATGTCAGAAGATTAATAAAAGCAAAGCCGAGTGATTTTCAGGTTTTGAGTAAATTTAAGAATAATCCTCTGAACATTTTGAAATGTGTTTGTTTTATTCTTGACAATCACAAAATTATGTTTTTGTCGTTGATATTTAAGTTTTATGTTACCGTTAATTTGAACTGCGTCATTAGCAATGCAAATGATTAGATTTAATAAACGATTAATCAGAGTAGAAATACGTTGTAATAAAAAAAATAGATGATGATATACAAATAAAAAATGTTTTAATTCCATTCGAGATATATGTAAAATGTTCCTTTCTATCGTAAGTATAAGTATACCATTGTATGTTAACATTTTAAAGCTAACTCGGTGATATTCATACAATAACCAATAATAATTGTCTACTATTATTCTCAAATTTCCAAACTTATTTTATTTAAACTGAATAGATATGATGCCCATTTTGTATATAATATCCACCCAATGGAGGAATTTAAGTGGAAATTTGTGATCACCGATTGTTATCAACCATTCAGGCGTTTAGAACCTATTTAAAACATATATCACACGAGTCAATTATGAACCTAACAGTTCTTAAATAAGGCTTATTATTACACTCTTTTGAGATATTTGAAATTCTGCACCGGGTGCTTAATTAAACGAATAAATATTCCAGGCATCATAAAAGTCAAATTATATACTGAAAAGAACCATTATAATAAGAAGTATGAAAAGAATTTCTTAGCCTTTTTTAATATCACCTTTTGTGCCGTTGTAGTTAAGTGGAAATTGGTTACATTTATCGTGTGACAAAAATTGTTATCAGGCAGTCAACCGTTTGCAGAGGCTATTCAGAAAATGCATCGCATGTTCAAATGAAAGTCAATTATGTAGTTAACAGTCCTTAAACGGCTCTATTATCATCGAAATGCCATCTCAAAGGTAGGATGGTTATTTGTAATGCAAAAACGACAAAATCATCCCTAACGATTTCGAAAGAGATTGTATTAATTCGGAATGAGACGCCATTAAATTACCTGGTAGGAGTGTATCATTAAATCAAAATTATCTTATCTCTTCCAAATTTGGGGAAATTGCTTTTAAATTTTTGTAAGTAAATGATTGGGTCCTTAAAAATCATTATATTTAAAAATTATTTTTTTTGAATGGTCATAATGGGCTAGTTTGAGAATTGTTGGGTGTATAATTGATTCTTGAATGGTTGTAATGAATGAGTGAATGGCAACAATAGGCGATAATAATCGGTCGAGATTTCTGATAAAAGATTTCATGAATAGTTTAAGATTACAATTGCTGATAGTTTCTTAACATCTTTAGTGTATGAATATAATTGATTTTAGGCCGTACAAGAGCATCCAGAAAAGATACTAGTTTTTTTTTAATAATTCTTGTCAAGCATAACAAAAACAGCAGAATTATTTTGAGTGAATTGATTGGTTTTAAGAAGAATACAAATGCAAACAACGCTCTTTAAAACCTTAGAATTTATTTTCACTTAAAAATCACTCTTCACTAACGCCAGCGATCTTTGCAGACTTTATAATTTTCTCTTCATTTGTTGTATCGCTGTCTCTAGTGTTAAAGAAACTGTCTTTTGTAAAGCTTTATCTGTCTACAATATGTGCTTAATTAAACTATGTTTATCACAATTTAAATAAACCATTCGGCAAAGTTAATTAACTTATTCCTGTGTATTGTTTTAAGAATGAATTATTTACTTACTTACTTATAATATTCTCTCAAAATTTTGAGTCATTTGGTTACTTCTAGTCTGAGATATAGAACTCTGTATGTTTTAGTGGAATTTTCACTAAGGAAAAAAATTTGTATAAACCTATCAAAAATTACTAAACAGCTTGAGAAAATTTTAACAGCACATAATTGATGAGAAATTTTATTATTTTTATCTGTTCGAGAATGAGCAAAAAGTGATTTTTCTTTTACTTTCGAGATTACTCGAAAACTATTTTCTGTATAGTGCGATGGCCGATGTTCGAATTTTATTTTAATGACTTTTGAGATTCAATTTGGTATCCTATAAAAGTTTGAAATCAATTATTTACCCTCATATCAAGGACATATAGAAAATTACGCGAAGAATTTGATGTTTTTAAGCTCGCGAAAAAATTGCATTTGGCAAAAAACGGATTTCCACTATTAATAGGTTAGTGATATGCTTTTGAGTAAATCTGTGTTACCATAACCACCATGCGGCTTGAGATTATAACGATAATATATTAGTCACCTCTGTTCAATTTTTAGCTTACAATGAATGGGAAAAAATGGAAGAATTGGATGGAAAGAGATGAAATGATAAAAAATTACAAATTTGGTCGTTTTGTTCGATATAAAAACCTTTTTTTTAATTTTTCTGGTTATAATGAGTGGGAGAGAGATGGACTGATAGTGTATGGGATATATTAGAAAGAGATTGAAAGATGGAAAATTAGAAAGTTTTTCGTATTCATCAATTTTTAAAATTTTCTAAAACTTCATTTTTGAAAAATCAAGACCGCTGATTGGATTTCTTTTAAATTGTTCTTGGACATTCTTCGATATGTGTATTAAGAAATCCTTAAGGTTTAAAAAAGATCGATTCAAGATAATGAGCTGAAATTTTCATATTTTTATCACAAAACCTTTGAATAGTATCGGAAGAGATGACCTAATAAAAAGTATAGAATTGAATGGAATTACTTGCATATTTTCTAACTAAAAACTATGTATTTTTTCGCGCTAAATTTCGAATTTGGCTTCAGAATTGCTATATACATATGTACGAGATCTGGAACTGCTCTTCTGTATCAAAATCCATTTTGTTTAATTGAATTGATTATTAAGAAAATAACTTATTCTGATAACTATTTGCTTTTTTGCCTTAATTAAACATTTAAAAAAGCAAATTACTAAGCAAAAAATTAATATCAATTAAAAAATTAAAATATACTCTAACTAAAAAAGATTTAAACATTTGCTTTTTTGCCTTGATTATGAATTTAAAAAAGCAAATTTTTTTCATAAACAAACCATTTTAGTCCTCTATCAATCTCCCTTCTACATTTAAAATCACCTGAAAAGAATTTTAAGATCAAACAAAATAGAACAATTAAATCAAGAATACAAAAATGACGTTCATTTTCATTTTATTTAAAAAGAAGTACAAAAATAAGAGACACAGCATATCAAATATGAGGTAAACAAAAGAAAAAACTAAAACTAAAATTCCTAAATTTACAAAACTAAAAAAATACATACAAAAAATCGTTTAAAATCATTTAAAATGGAGAATCATAGAAATTCTTAAAAACTAAAAAAATCTTACGAAACTAGGTTTGAAATCATAAAAGCTGAATTATCACAGTAAAACTTAAAAAAATGCAAGTTATACAAAAAAAAATTAAGCATCTTTCCTCGTTTATACCGATCACATAGCTTAAGAGCGCAACAAATTAACACAAAAAATAAAATGAAAAATAAAAAAACTCAAAAAGCTAAGTGCGCGTAAATACAAAACTAAAAGTGCGAAATTATATTTTGATTTTAAACAAAAAGCCTTACTAAATTAAGCGCATGCAAGAATTTTACTATTTACAAAAAGAAAAGTAATAAGAATTGACACTATTTCGGCCTATTTTTTGCTTGGAGGTGATCCAATGCAAAAATTTATTTTAAAATCTAATTAAAGCTTTTTTTCTTATTTTGATTATTATACTAAAGCAGGGATATCACAGGCAAAAAATATTTTAAGCAAATGCTTAAGCTTTTTTTATATTGCAGCGAAAGCAAGAAACAAACTATTAATAAGCACTAATATCACAAAGCCGCATCCTCCAGAATTGTAAGGTTATGTTATAAAGCTAATATGAATTGCAAACAAAAATTAAAGCTCTTAAAAGCTCCAGAGGATGCATTAAAATTTTAAAATCACAGAAGGCAAGTTTGTTTCTTAAATATTTAAGCTAGTATTGCATGGGTTTCTTTAAAACTAATATTGCAAAGCGTCGATAAGGGCGTAAACTACATTCTAATTAAAGCTAATAATTTTGTTTTTTAAAAATCTACTAAATTAAAGCTTGAGCAAAAAGTCCGATGTGTTTCGATGTTTCTCTCCTATTTTATATACAAAGCTTCTGGAAATATACTCGAAAAGAAATGCGCTAAGATATCACATTACTCTTTATCACAGTATTTCAAACTTAAGAAAAAATTATAGAACTAAATTAACGCGCGCGTTTTAAACTTTTATGAAATCGTCCCTAGATTCTAATTTAACTAAACTTAGGTACTACAATTAAAGCTAAAACATATACATACTCTTAGAGATCATAAATTTGAAATGATGTTGCTGAAGGTGCGGGGGGAGGGGATTAATTCCCCAATTCCATTCGTTCATTTAAGATGTTATCATTGATTTCATTATCTTGAACGGGAGAGTTGCTAAGGCTGAACGTCATCAGGGGAAGCTTTTGATTATTAAGCTCTTCAAATTTGGACCAATAGTCGTTTAAGTTGATTCTGCTCCCTGTTGCCACTCTTCTAGACAACTTAGGTTTGATTTGCTACAAAAAGGAAAAAATCAAATTATAACGTCTTATTTCAAATCAGCTGATTGTAAAGGCATTTGTTATTTTTCTTTTAATTTGAGTACCAACTTTCAAAACTGCAGTTTTGTTATCGTTAAAGATTCACAAATTAAAGAAATTTTTGTTCATTTTTTTCAAATTTTAATTTAAATTTAAAACATTCGATTAGGTGAAACCCTTACCTGTCTAATTCTCCTCCAAGGACTCCTAGGTGTCTTATTAGGTTTAATATAATATTCAGTCTTCTCTTTATAAAGGCACATCTTGTTTACGTTTTATTACGTAATGTCTTTTTTAATTCACGCGTGTGTTACCTACGAACGCTGAGAACGAAGTGTGCTGGGGATGTCGTCAGGTGAACATTTTATACCAGTTCTTGCTACCTGATAGGCAGCAAAGGATCGTACGCCAAGCTCGCGCTGAACACGCGCTGAGCGCGCGCACCTCACAACCTATTTCCATCTCATTCTTACATGAATTTCCCCCTAATATATTCAACTCTCTCATTCACCTGAGGGTTTAATAATGCAATTCATCCTTTTTCAATCCCTCTAGTTTATAGTGTGTTTCGCTTCCACAAACCCAACCCCTAAAAATCCGATTTGTATACTTCTGTCCTTTATTATTTAAGTCCGTTGGGGATTGTGGGCGATGTTTTTTAAAAGAAATGCTGTAGGTGTTATAATTCCTCTTACCTTTGTTTAGCTATGGTACAAGAAAAAATAACCAGTTACAAGAGCGCTAATTATTATAATTGTATGGGGTGGATGGAAATTATGGAACTGGTTTAATTCGACAAATAAACTACTGGTCTTTATGTGTAATTAGTTGGAGTTTTTTCAACCTTCAAGCCAAGAAGAAATAACATAATTTGTTGCAATTTTTTTTTATTATACCTGCTTGGATTAAATAACTTTAAAAGCATGCGAGAAACCACTAAATCTAAAATTTTCAATCAAATAGTTCAAGTTTTCAATTTTCTTTTCGGTTTTTCTTTTCTAGATTTTTGCCCTTTTTAATTTATGGTTTTTCAATTTGCCTTTGCTTAATTTGGAAGTTTACTATTAGAATTTCTTTCTTTTTTGTGTAAAATGGCACAACTCTCAGTGATTATTTTTTTTTTTTTGGAAAATGTGATTTTTAAGAAAAATATTCATGGAAAAGGTGAAAATCGAGACTTGATTTTTTTGCAAGCAATTTAAATTTTTCTTAAAATTTTTTTGGAAAATTTTTAAATAATCGTATTTTGACGTTTAAAAATTGTTTCCTTTATTAACAATATGGTCAAGGTGCATGTTTTCTATGGAAAATTTTTCATAGAATCCAAATTCACCAAATTTTTTTCATTTCGAGTGCACATGAAAAAACCGTTATTTTTTAAATAGTAGCTCCATACCTGTAGTAGGTAAAATCTACTTTCATAACTAAAACATATACAAAATTTTTTATTTTCTGAACAGCTTGTTTTTTTATTTTTTAAAATTGCGGAATTGTTTTTATCGATATTTTAAACTGTTACATCTTTATTACATTGATTTCAAAAAGAGATTTACAAAAGGAGTTATAAGAAGTAATTTCACTTGCAATTTCCATTATAGTTGTCATATTCTTGATGTACGAAACCACAATTGTGGTTAAGGGAGAGTTGAATATGTGTTGCTGTAATTACCATAATTTCCTTAATAACCCCACAAGGAAATTGACCAAATCAACAAAAATGTTTTTTTACAAAATTGGATGATTCGGATAATAATAATTAATTTTATGTTGATTGAAAATGGAAATATCAATACTCGATTAAGCGACGAACCCGGTATATTGATTGAATTATAATCAATTAAATGATCAGCAACCTCAAAAACTCTGGAATAACTAAATTTGGCTCGTTTCGGGCATGTTTTTACTAGATTCCCCGAAGAAGACCTGGTATCCAGGATGACTTGGCACCAGGTATACTCTGGAGATTTTTTATCATCATATTAATGAACAGCAACCTCAAAAACCCTCAAATAACTAAATTTTTCTCGTGTCGGCCATGTTTTCACTCGATTCCCCACAGCAAACCTGAAGATGATCTTTCCCTCTATATCAAACAGGTAACATTTTTTCTTTGGCACTCTTAGAATCGAATGCAATTTATTGCAGATCTATCCATCTTACCGGGGAAAAATTAATTATTTTTCACTATATTTCCTCGTCTAATAAACAAATGAAACAATATTATTAAATAATATAAATATTCATTATTTATAAGCAAAGTTGAATTTTGTTAAAGATTTTTTATTAATTCTAAATATAATAAACAACTTTCTCTATGTAATTTGAACATAAATCTCATTACATTTCCTTCAGGAAATCACTCATCAGTAGGTGAGCGTTAAAATCCTTTTTTGAAAAGATGAATAATATAATTTTGGAAATAAATGCTCGATAATCCTACAAATTGAACCCTCACAGTCATTTCGAATAATACTTCATCATTATAGAAAAAAAGAACATCAGCATCGTGAGTAATAACAGAAGTAATGAAAGTCTTTGAATCATAATAATGTCAAATAAGGAAGTCTACATAAATTAGTACTTTATTGCGTAATTTCATCGAGCTACAAGAAATCCTACATTAATGGTTAAAAATAGGATGCGATTTTTTTTTATTCAACATCCCGTTTTGTGAGGGAAGCGATTTCAGCACCCTCTCCACCTGTATTTCTGCGTTATATCCACTTGTTCCCGAAAATTGAGGGCAGATATTTTTGACATCGGTATTTCCTGTAAGAAAATAAGTTAAAAGCATTTCTGTTCATTTTAAGTAACACCTCTTGCGTTTCCTCTTTTTACACAATCTGCACATCCTGTACTTTTTGCAGATAATATCCTCTTTACATCTTAAAACTGTTAACCCCATTTAAGTATTAAATTTCAAATTCTTTTGGGAATTATATTTAATTAAAAATTATAGCATCAAATCTTCTTCTACATTTATTTTGTAAAAAAAAATTTGATTTAATTTTGGGTTTATTGAATGTTAACACTCCAGGAAATTTAAATCCTAATGCATTTTAATGAAGAAAGGTAGTTGATCCTATTTAATACAGAGGGGAACAAACCTGTTTTTATTTTGTATTACCAACAAAGAGAAATGAAAAAATATCAGTGTAAGGATTAAGTACAGATCATTTTAACACGTGTGCTTGTGAGAAATTTGTGAGTTATATTCCTCAGATTTACATTCATTTATTAAGTTTTTTAATGTCAACTAATGAAGGGCTCCTAATTGTTGTTACACTTCATACAAAACAATTTCCAATGCATTACTGTAATGTGACATTATAGACGTAAAGTATTGATTCTGACACGTTTGACAACCTCTGAACTCCCTCGCAATTTAAATTCTATTTCTTACTATATTTTATAATTATATATTATATACCTTCATTTGATTGAGAATTCGAATTTTCGAAGACAACGCAAATATCTCATAGCTACCATAAATAGTATGGAACGTGTTCCTGTGTTGGCATTACTGAATATATTAGCTGACGACATTGATGACGGGTATTGAAAGTTATTTTATCAAAAGATGAATACATATTTTTTTGTAAAATTCAAACTAATGGAATAATATGAATAGTTAAAAAATATAAATCCTTATATATTTATCTTTTTTGAAAGATTTCTATTTGATTTTTATAGAATTCATCTCTTTTTTAATGATACACATTTATCATTTTTAAATCCTATCCTAAAAGTGTTAAAATTCAAACCTACCCTTTATTTAATCTACCTGTTGCACGAATTAAAAGGGTGACCCATCAAACCATAAAACTTCGCAACAACAATAAAAAAAGGATTAGTAATTTTAGAAACTACCTGCTGTATCTTTAAAAGTGGAGATAAAATGGGGCTGAACAATAAAAGATAATTAAGGATTCATAAAACACGATTCGTTTTTTGGAAAGTAAAAGCTGCAATATATAAAAAAATTGTTTCGAATTCTTTATTATTTCTAGTAAAAATTGATCGTGTCAATGACAAGAAACTGATGAAATTAGGTCACAGTATAACTACAAATGTGATTAAGAGGAAAATTTCAAAAAATAAATATATTAAATGAATATGCACGAATGTATGAGAAAAGTATGGTAGTGGAAGAAGAATTTTATAATGGACTGAATAAAGAATATAAGAGTAAGTAAGTATAAGAAATAAAATGACTTAAGCAACGAAGAGAATTGGCAGGAGTGTAAGAGGAGTACTGGACTAGATATTTGCCTTGAGAAATATCCAAGCAGAAACTGATTTAGACTTTAGAACAACTAATGCAAACAGACGTTAGAAGAAATAAAAAGTAGAAGAAAAAGAAGGATGTAGAATTGTTAGATGTGAAATTGATTGTTAATAAATAAATTATAAATCGAATTGATGACAATGAGCTCTAATAAGAAAAAGAAATCTTTAACAAATAAATCCAATAAGTATTTTTTATTAATTTTGATTTACAAAGAATGAGGAATTTATATTATTGTGCAATAATATTTGTTAAGAAAATAAATTAATTACTTCAATTATATTTATTAGAAAAAAATAAAAATAAAATAAAATTCAGTACAAATTACAAATTAATTTCATTAAATCTAGCATAAAATTATTTTAAACGAGAACGATTAATCATTTGTGTAGTAAGAGGTAACACTTGCAAATCATCAATTCATCGTTTATACCCCACGTCAAGTGTGCAATCAAGTATGATTTGGATGTATTGTATGCAAAAAAGAAATAAATATAAGAAAGGAACAAGGTATTACTTGTGCCGGGCACAATCCCCTTATTATTCGTATCTTCCTCTTTCTAACTCTTCTTCTCCGTTATGTGCGTGCATTTAGTAAATGAATCCTTTGATTGCACACGCCTTGCACACGCTGACGGTTATAGTAGTGTAGTAGTAAAAGCAGGTGCTCCCCCTTGGTAAAGTCCTGGGAACCTCGGATCTCACCGAGTTCCCACACCCGAGTAGCACCTGGCACACACACGCATACACGTGGTCCCATGCTTATACTTCGGGGTGCCAAATCTTTAAACTCCTCCTCATTCTTTTTTTTTACTCTTACTTTTTATGCATGGTCATCTTTACGGTATGGGGATAATTAGATGGTTTATATAGATAAATAACTTTCCAAATTTTAAAACAACAAAATTTGATTGTTGAACCATTCAACTGCACTGATTTTTTTGAAATATATTTTACTTGTATTTTCTCATATTTTTTTGACATTTTGACATTTTTTTAAAGTTTTGTTTTCTCAAATTTTTTGATTTGCAATATTTGTTTTCGGATAATTTCACCTAGGTCAAGTTTTTGTTTCGTTCCTTTTTTCACTAATTCGGGCTGCCAAAAATGATTATTTGCAAGCAATTTAAGTTTTTTTTGCCATTTTTTGGCCAAATTCGTATTTTAAAGTAAAAATTGTTTCGTTTTTCAAAAATACGATCAAAATACATATTTTCTATTTAAAATTTTTCGTAGAAATTCGAATACATATAGAAAAATTTTTACACACAAATTTTTCCTAAATCTTCTCTCAAAGCAATGAATTAAATGTACTGGAAAGAGATTTTTTTTTTAATTCATTTTCATACGATTTCAATTGTGTTCCGAGAGGCTACTTTTCTCTGTTTTTGTAACATTTATTGACGATAATATCTGCTATTATTTGTTAGGATTTTCTACGTCTATTTTAATTATTACTATATAAAATCAGATGAAAAATATAGTCCATATATGTTAATCTGATGAATGCTACCGTTCAAACAGTGAAAGAGTTTTTAAAATCGGTTCAGTAGTTTTGGAGGTTACCCTACTTTATAAATATTAGTGTAGATATTTTAATTTTAATTTTAGGACAACAAATTATGATTGTGGAACTATTTTGAAAATAAATTTCGGGAAGATATTGTGTTTCAAAACCGCGCGTGGGCAGGTAGTATTTCTTTCTTTTTTTTTTGCAAGAAAATACACCCCAAACTGTTCATGTTTATTATATTGCAACGGGATGTTGAAATATGATCAAACTATGCGATTGCAACATAAAAAGTAAATGGAACGATAAAAATTGTAGTCCATCTCTTATTGGTTGGCCTGAAGGGTTTTATATAAAAAAATCTGACTAATTATCGAATTAACGTCGTTAATAGTATTCGGTGATCATTAATATTCATCAGATGTTGGCGTTGTATCATGTAGTCGATTCCATACGAGGAAAACAACCGATTCAGCACGAAATTTCGTGGGAATATCGGGCAGGTGTTTACTGTTTGCAACTACTTTACACTCCCCTCGTTAGTAATTTATACCATGTGTGTAGGATGAAATCTTTCTTATCTTAACTCAAATTATAATACGGTGTGGACATCGTTGCAACTTGTGTTTAACACTAATAAATCTGGATGACGTACCCCCATACCGAAATTATACATTTGCATAATATTGAAGGATTCTATAAATTACATCCTGCGGATTGGGTTGATTATTTTTATTCTTCGTTTGGTATGGGCTACTTTTTACGCTGATCATACTGTCAATTTTTATTTTGTTTGATTTATTTGGCGATAGTGGTGGGATTCTTTCTGCTTAAAATTTATATCTTAATTATAGCCTGTTAAATTTTCATGGCTATTTAAAAAGAATTAATGCATAGTCATAACAGAATTGATTTTTTTTGTTTGTTGATCGATAAATAATCTAGTTTTTACAGGTTGGTATTTAAAGATTAAATTTTAATGTATGTTAATTGATTTATTTTGCCGATTTTGCTACAAAAAGTAACGATACCTCAAAAAGAACCTAATAAAAGTATTACAGGACAGAAAATGCTACTTAATAATAATAATAATATCTCCTACTTCCCTAGATCAAATTTCAACAAAAATTTAGTGTCTATATCGTTTTTAAAATATAAAAGAAAAAGTACGGAAGAAAATGCGCCTTATAACTCTCAATTTCAATTTCTCTATTTTTGATATCATAAGCCTCCCAAAGAAATTCGGAAATGTATGCTATTCTTAAAGATTGTGAACTGATCTTTTATTTCCTCCAGCCAAAATGTCAGAAATCCTCCTAAACATTCCTTTTTCGGTTGTGTTATGGGGGATGAATATTAAAAAAAAATCCTTTGCGGATATTTTTTTACTCAAAATACAATCATTTCATCCATCCTAAAACTATCCGCAGAATTGAATTCTGTTATCAGATTCAGTGTAAAAATATTTATTGTTCCAGTAAGAGTTATATTTTAAACAATCAGAGTTGGAAATATCAAAATATGTTAAAAGACAAATGTAAAAATGTCAAGATAGATAATTCTAAAATTTAAATATAAATTTTGGGAATAAAAATATAAATAAATCAAATCCCTGTGCGACTTGAACTTACAATCATACACTCACAGAAAGCAAAATTCTATTTTTCAGAAAAGAGTTAAATTTTTGACCATTAAAAAGTCCAAATTTCAGTCATGTAACCATAAAAATTAAAAAGAACCTTTTATTTATAATTCCATAAATCCCCAATTATAAAATAATAAATAAAAAAAAACCGAGATAAAGCATCATCCAATTAAATTTATCTCCCCCGAAAGATATCTGATAAACCGAAAAGGTTTAAACCGTCCCAATATTAATTGTAAGCCATACATCAACCACTTTCTTAATTGGACTTCGAGAAAAAAAATCAAGAATATAAACAAACTAATCTTTTCCCTGTCAATATTTTGCGTACGATAAAAGTAAAATAAAAATAAAAAACCGTTGGCCATAAACCCATAAAACTCGCCTGTTTCGTGTGCGTATAGCTCGTTAAATATTTGTCATCCGACAGGTATATATGTTTTTCTTCTTCTCCTCTCCGACGATTTTTTTATTATGATTATATGTCCTGTCCCCTCCTTTACGAAACAAGTGACTCAAGGATGAGCTCTCAAGAAAAGTCGTGAGAATTTTAGACAGGTGTTTCTTAATCATTTACCTGTATAGCTACCGTATTACGGATTGCCCTTTTTTTTATCTTGTGTCATCTAGATTACCGTTTAATATTCCACTTTTTATTTATTAAACTTGTCCTTATTAATTATGTAAAAGTAGAATTATTTTGATTTTTTATTATTATTATTATTATTGCAGAAGAGATTTACCCTCATATGGTACGTTCCCACATAAACACAATGGAAATTAACCTGTCTCCCTCTGGATTGAAAAGGGGACACCTGTGCCTCCAATTTTTTTTTTAGATTTGTTACCATAGGGGCAATTTACAAAACTAACCCGGGTATTATGTAACAATGAATACACTTATCGAAATAGGGAGGGTGGAAAAATGGTGTGTTAGAGGTTTGAATAAAAAATGGTAAGACCAGTGGGCATAACTTTTTGTGATGTGGAGGCTGTATTGAGGTGGGTAACAGTAAGACGATTTTTTATGGGAAACGTAACGTTTCAAGAGGAATCAAAAGGAATTGTTACGGATTAGTTAACAGTTTTTGTATTGTGAAGGATATATGCCGGAGGTTTTTGGCATTTCAAAATAAATCAAAATTTAGATTTTCTATTTTTACTACATTTTTTCCCCAAATATTGAACAATTATGAAATGATAAAATGATTGGAAGAAATTGCAAGAAAGTAGTTGGAAAATTTCGAAAGTCAAATTTGTTTCAACAATGACATACAATAAAAATTGGTTTTGGCATGTTTATTCACATTTCTTTTTGTGGTGCTAAATCAGAATCTGGTGTCGATTTTACCGAATTGGCAAATATTGCAAATCTCCACTTTTCAGGATTTTTTCTATTTTTCATTTTATCAATTTTTTTTTTCTATTTCATTCATTTTTTCGATATACAGTTTTTTCGACTTTTGACATTTTTTATTGTCATTTGCTACGGTTTTTCCGTTTTTTTTTTCAGTTTTTAGTAAGTAAAGGCTCAAGCTATCTTGTTTAGTATTAGAAAGAGTAAAATATATCTATTCCAATTTG
This sequence comes from Coproporus ventriculus, assembly GCA_027574865.2. Taxonomy (NCBI): domain Eukaryota; kingdom Metazoa; phylum Arthropoda; class Insecta; order Coleoptera; family Staphylinidae; genus Coproporus; species Coproporus ventriculus. The sequence continues at coordinate 58,883 of JAODAH020047442.1, read as the reverse complement.
ATGACATTTACTAGATCCTTCAACATATTTTATATCTCTAGATGAAGATTGAGCCAATAATAAAATAGCAATAAAAATAATTAATTCAATCCGGTTGGAAAAGTTATGTATTGGTCAGTGGGAAAAAAAAACAAGAAGTGAACCATAACAACTGTGTAATTTGTGTCCGGGCAATAATTACAAAGTAATCAGGCATATTTTAAAGGGTGGAGTAACTCACGTTCGCTTCTTGAAAATCAGAAATAAAAGTGGCGCGCGCGCACACACACACACACACACTTGTTCCTTTTTTCAAGATATAAATAATAACGCGTTCTCTCGCATGCGGCAATTACTCGCCCAGCCAGATTTAATTTACATAAAGGCCAAGTCGTTTTTAATTGCTATAATTTAATTCTTTTTATGATGTCAGCTTCACCGCACGTATCTCTTTTCAATCTCACTTATTAGAAATTAATTTTCCTTTCCGCGTTATTAACTGAACAACAGCACGCTTATCGAATTATTGATGGTCTCCATTTATCTTTTTTTACATTGAATTTACTTCGCAATTTTAATTTTGCTAAATTATATCTCGAGGGAAAGTTCTGACTGCCTAATTACTTATTTATTGTTCATTTGGTATGATTGGATTGTTTTTATTTTTACATTCGTATCGTAAAAATGGAATAATTACGGAGGCTAATGGAGAAATTAAATTTTTTGAATTGTGCAATTATAAGATGCTTTCATAATTAGTATAGTAAACATAATAATATGAATGTTTTATTTCCTGCTTATTATATAAAAAAAAAGTAAAGGATTTCGAAATGTAAGAAAACTGTTTTTTTTTAACTTTTAATATAAAATCGTCATCAATTTGAACCATTTTATAAGTTGGATGCAATTTTGTTTTAAAGTGCTGTGCCCTATAGGGCAAAACTACTAAATGCGAATATATCAAGTCTAAACTTCAATGAAAAGAGACTTGGTTTTAGATGGAAATAGATAAATAAAAGCGTTTTTGACGAGAGGGTCGACCTTTCTTTAGGAGATTTTACATGGAATGATCCATTTTTATATTAAAAAGTTCAATTTTTTTTTAATGTCTAAGAGAGAGCTACCCTACTAAAATCTTTGATTTTTTAATTGAAAAGAATCAGATGCCGCTTGAATTTTTGCAGTATCAGCTAACTCATGTGTAAGAAAACTCGAAAAACTGTTTTTTTTTTAAATTTATCGCTCAAAACTACCTGGCTGAAAATTTTGAGAAACATTGTTGAAATTTTTGGATAAATCACTTTAAAACAAAATTGAAAAAAACTTGTAAAATCGCTCGAATTGATGATGATTTCAGATCTTTCAAAAGTCCATGCCAAATTTGAGCCAAATAGAAAATCTATGACTGGCAAGTTTTTTCTTTTGCCGTTTAATGCTTGTTATATAAAAAGTATTAGTACTAAAATCAGTTTCATAATGAAGTAACTGCAACTCACTCATTTAGTATTAAAATATGAAAATCAAACCTTTTAAATATGTATGTGAATAACCCAAAGTACAAACAACAAAACCTAAATATTAAAAAAAAAATGTTTTGGTGACGTTCTCACGAAGAATTTACATGCAATCGCATAATATTATTTTAATTAGCATAAATAAATGAAGCAAGGAAATGTGTGTGCATAACTGTGATGAGAAGATGAGAAAGCTCAGCACAAAAATTGCACATGCGAAAACATCCTCTCCCACCATAAAGATTTAATTTGACAATACATCCAAAAGAAAAATGGAACTACTAATTATTAAAATTACACGCTTGCAACTTGAAATTTTTAATTAAAAGTATTGTGATTATGGGTACTACTGGTTTACGTTATTACAGTTTTGAAACCAGTATTTTAATGTAATATTGATCGAAAATAAATTTCTTGATTACGTTTAATGTGCGGTATTAAATCATGTTCGCCAGTTTTCTCATTTCCTTCTTATTTTTCTTGTAGATATTACGATATTCTTGGCACAAATTATGCTTATAAGGAATCATAATCAATTTTAATGATGTTTCATGCATAAAAAATTAAATTGTTAATGTGTTTTCATTTAAGCTGTATTACAATGTAATGTCTCGCCAATATATTTTTTAATTTTGTTGCTTTTTTAATACAATTATACAATTTCTTATAAAAATTTCAACATTTTGTAATCTTGATATTTTTGCATTTAAAATATCAAAATCGTAAAATAACAAATATGTCAAATGTTATAAGAAATATAAAATTTTGATGTTTTTGACTTTAATTAATTTCGATATTCAAACATTTTAACATCTTTTAACATTCTGACATTTTTTATATTTTTAGACATTTCGATATTTTCTGATAATTTAATATTCCTTCATGTTTTTTAATATTTTGAAAGTTTTTGATATTTCTAACATAATATAATTGACATTTTCTAATAAATAAACTTTTCTCGTTTTAAACATTTGTTGCACCTAGACATTTGTTGTTATTTTCGACGTTTTTTTTAATTTTATTTAATTACAGTGACACTTACACATTATTCCCAGTTCACAGTTAAAATGTACGGAATATAGTGTGATTAATAAAATATTAATTATATAAAAATTTTTTTATTTTTCCCGAAAATTGTAGTTGGTAAAATTCAGAGCATATACAAATTTTGTTTCTATAAAACATTTGAAAAAAAAATTAATAAATTCCATCCTTGTTAAATCCGGATATTTATATAATCCATTTTTACTTCTTAACTAATTCACTTTTCAATTTTATTGCAAACACTTCACATTTCACTATAGCACACATAACTTAAGATTTATTCCTTTCCTGGTGCGCAAATAAATTTAACTAATTAAAAAAGACACAATACATTAGCATGTTGATAGAATGAAAAATTTGCAGGGTGAGCATAATTCGCGCAAAATATTTCGCAAATGGAATCGTCCCGTACAAAATCCAGCCACATACTGATCGTCCCCTTCATAAAATAATTGTCGTCAATGTTTGATAGTGATTGTGATTACGAAGGGGTGTTTTACATCCAATAGGGAACCCGGAAGAAGGAAGTGTATGAACGAGGGGCACGTGCCGGCTGTTTCAAAATATGGGCATCGAACAATCAGTGCGACCCGTGAGAAAAAAAGTCACCCTCGGTTGCGCAAACCGGTGGTTGAACAATTCACCCTATTATCTGGGTCAAGATATTAAAGCACATCTGTCTTGAAGGAGCAGGATTTTCTCACGGAAGGGGAGAACCTCTAACAAGCTGCATTGATTGTGATAGTTAAATAACTAAATGCTATCTATTTTATCAGCTGTCTTTTTATTTTTATATACACGGAATGTTTAAAGACATTTAATTTCATTTTTAATTTTAAAAATTGCTTAAAGAAATTCATAAAATTTCCTGCTAAACTGGAGAAAATCATTAAGAAAAACAAAGTTCACACAAAAAGCCCCAAGAAAATTTTACAATAATTTCATAAACAAAATTTAATAAATGCAACAAAATTTTAAAATATTCGAAAACCTAGAAGATTATTAAAGAAAAATCTAAAAATTTCTTAAACATTTTTTGAAAATTTAAGAAAATTGTTTGGAAAAGGTAGAAAATCACTGAAATTTTTTTTTAATTATAAAAGGATAAGGAAAAGCATTATAAATATTTGGAAAATCTTTTTTTTTCAGACACAAATAAATATTTTATGTTTTAAAAAGCAGTTACATTATTTTATAATTAACAAAGAAATGATTAATAATCTCAACACACCTCATTACATTAATAATTAATTATGATATAAATAATCCAAATTAATCTTTTTTTTCTTGACTGTTTTATGCATGTTTCAATCAACAATAACAAATTATCAGTCTCATCCACACTAAAATTTTAATTATCATATTTCAGTAGTTGTCAGCATGTCAATTACTGTAAATCACACACAAAACTCTTCTTAATTAATATGTAAAACTTTTTTGTATTGGTTGTATACTCGAACGAGTACAGTAATTAAACGTTAATTTAATTACGCGCCCATATATGGGTTCTACAGATCTTCCTTTTCATCTCTTAACTAAAAGAGATAAATTATATACAATTTATTTATATTGATGTTTTTAGTTGTTGTAAAGTATCGGGAGAGATATTGTTTTTTTTTTTCTTTAAGATAAGGATCGTAAATTATGGGGAAGAGATGGATACGCGCGCGCGAGTGTTCACTTTTTATATTCTGATTGAACGTGTGCGCTCGACGCCCACCATGAAAGAGGAAGATGTAGAGCTTCATTAAAATGCCGCATTGGATTCTGACGGCGCTAGCTTACAGGCGCACATACAATATTTCAAAAAAACTTTCCAAAATATTTATTTCAGACACATTTTTCTTGATTCAAATTTATTCACGTTAATTTTAATATGGAAAATGAGTTGTCTAATTTCTAATATTAAATTCAAAATTTCATCTGATAAGAAGAAAAATATTTTTTTGATTTTTGATTTTACTACACATTTTAAGAATAAAAAAAACGTTATCAGTTTTATATTTTATAAAAATTCTTGGCATCGATTTGAAAGACATTAGATTGCCCGGCGCATCCACCATTTCCAAATTTGATTTCTTATTAGATTCTCTTCTGAATAATCGGTCCCGCAGAAAGAAATTTGAATTCGTGACTTTCTACAATTTGGATAGTGATGGAAATTAATTTAAATCTAATAAAATGGAAAATTCTCTTTCTGTTCGAAAAATAAATAAGTTTTTTTATTTTTTTAAAATTTGAAACGTTGAATTGTCAGAAAATTAGAAAATTGAAGGAATATCGTAAGTTGGTAAAGTTTAAAGCGAAATTTGGAAAAAAATCTAAGGATTTTCCACGAAAAGATGAAAAATGAAATAAATTAATATTAGATTACTACAACAAATTAATGAAAAGAAATTTTAAGGATTAGAATATTATCGTAACAATAATTGGAATAATGAAAAACAGGGAAGAAGGAAAGAAAGAATGTAAAAATAAAAGAAAAAGGAAATAATAGAAAAATAAGAAATGGAATAAAATAAAAATTGAAGTATGAAAAAATAAAAGAATAAAAAAAGTGGACGAACAGAAAATTATAAGAATGAAACAATAGAGAAATTGAAGAATAAGAAAAAAAGGTGGAATAACAGAAGAATGAAACAGCGGAAAAGCAGATTAGAAGAATTGAATAGAAGAAAGTAGAAGAAGTAGAGGAATTGAAGAACAGAAGGAAAAGTTGTCTTATTGTATATAATAAGTCATAAAAGGAGGACCAAAGAAAGGACATGGTTTCTTTGAAAAAATAGAACAAAAAAAATTTGTTTTGGTAAAATTGGTACTTTTTATTCTGCAAGTAAAGGAAGAAAAGTCTAAATTAGTACTTTTGTTGTACAAAAAGAAGTTGATCATCTTATTTTTAATAGCTACATTACATCTTATTATTTCCACATTCGTGAATCAATAAATTGTAAATATATACAAAAAATGAAAAGCAAACAAATATTTTTATTTTCTCACAAGATAAAAATATAACATAAATAAATATCAATACTTTCCTTAATCTAGGATATGATTATTTATTTAAAAAAAATCTATCAGTCAAATAAATAAATTGAAAATTAATTTCAAGCAAAAATATTTATTTATTATATTCTTATTATGTTCGGAAGTAAGACATTTATAACCCACCGAAATATCACCATTAAACATTCCAATGATAATTTTTTTATTTAGTAACAGTTGTCTGTATATCGTTCCCACATCAATAAATCCTTCATATGAATACAATAAGGAATGCATAGTTTTGCGTAGGTGTCGATAGTTTATAAAACTGTGAGGCAGTCACAGACATGTGTACAGACAATAGTATTATTATAGAACATTATAGAATACGTAATTGATGAATAGGATGGATCGAATAACGTGCTGAAGAAATACGAGGAAATATGCATGTAACCTTGTAAAGGACGTCAAGTACATGCTTTTAATTTTATACAAATCTTCTGATTCAACAATTAAATTGTATAAAAATTAAATGTTTAAACAAATGAAAGTTCTTTAATAAAAATAAAATTAAAAAATTATAAAATCGTAATTCCAATTATTTCAAAAATAAAAATCTCAAAAAAGAAGAAATCCGAATATTTCAAGAATATGAATAAAACAAATGTACTATCCCGTTCAATGCCTTTAATTGTTATGGTCTCGGCTTTGGACTCGGCTTACAATGCAATCCAATCCAAGATACACCACACACGGTGATTCCATCAATGGCTCGGCCCCATGGATTTTAGAATGATTGAAAATACAACTTGGCAGCTACAGTCCACGAGTCCATCAGAGTTTTTCCACACACTACGAAGATTTTTTCTTGGCTTTGAGCCATTTAGACTGATGGATCTCTCGTGTATGGAGGCTTTTAAAATTGCCAAAGTGTTTTCATACCCTTAATTTTTTTTCTGAAAAATGAATTAAATTAAATTTAATAAATAATTTTATCTATAAGAAAAATGAAGGTACATATATGTTATAGGGGCAGAAGTAAGAATAATTGAATTATAAAAGTAACGCTATAAAGAAATTAAATTATTTTCTAGATATCCAATGCAATTCATTTTCTCTCTTCATCTCGTAATAATAAGAAGAGAAATAATTCTAAAGTATAAATTCTGATGACAATAGAAGGTGATAATGTTTTTATGAAGGGTCGGAAAGGAATAAAAAAAAAGTATTGGGTGCGTGCTCCGGACATACAATTTGAATTAAAAGTATTTGTTTGCTTGAAAATACCTCGCAGGTAAAATGAAACGCAGGTATACTAGAGAGTGAAACAGAAAAAGATGCGGGTAAAAGATTTGTGAGATGGCATGACGGATCGAGTTTAGTGGAAAAAAGATGGAATGATTGCTGAGTAATCAATGCACGAGCGAGTCGGATGTATCGGAGTGCGGTTTAGCACGAGCAGGACGTGTGCATGTGGAAGAGGTGAGAGGGTCTCTAGTCGTCTGTTTTGGGAAGCTCGAAGTAGAGTCGTTCCCACGCTTCTGTGATGGCATGCGAGCCATGGTATGGTCTGGCATACTATGGCATGGTCACGCTACCGCGTGCGGCTAGCACCTGCCATCGCTAACACGTGCTAACACTGCTAACTTCTTCTTTATTATTTATCAGGGACGAACAGCGCTCGCTCCCAAATAACAAACAATGTAGATAAAAGAACTCGCCGTACAATTACCCTTTTTACATTCTTGTTCTTGTTGCGCGTGCGATTATTTATGAATTACATATTATTTATTATTTTAATTGCGCAATTAATATACCCTTATATGATTGATTGATTGATGGATGCTGGTGGTATAATTCCATTTTTGCATCGGAATATTTTAAATAATTCCATAAATGCTTCATGTTTTCAAAACGATTTTCTATATTTATCGTGTTACATCATTTAATTTATTATTGCTTCATCCGAAACCACTTACTTTTGGCATGCGCTTTTTTTCATTAAATGAGATAACTTGATATATTTCTTATTGCCTAATTAGGCAATATAAAAAATTTATAACACACACAAAAAAATGTCCGCATAATCTTTATTCGCAATAGGAGAAAAACTTCAGGGGGATATGAGATTAAATCTAGTCAAAATATCAAAATAAATATTCTTCAGATTCGAAAACAAATTTTAAAAATTAAATTAAAGATGAAAAAGCGGAAGATTATTTGTTTGAATCCACCCGGATTTATTTAGTTTTAATCCTTTTTTTTGAGTTTTCAAACATATAATCAAGATTCATAAAAATTTATAATTTTATTTAAATGAAAAATAGTATGAAAAACGGAAAAATTGTCGAGAAATTTGAGTTTTCATAATAATTAATATAGAAGTAGTAGTGGTCAAGACAATTAAACATCAAAATCAATTTAACGTCAACGTTTCGCTTATTGGATTAGAGCTTCATCATGGCAAAAATTGAAAAATTAAAATTTAAATAACAAATATAAAATAAAGATCATAGTTTTTTAATCATAAATAGCAGGTAGTAAACTAGAAAGTTCTAGTCATTTTATATTTTCACGAATTTTGCTGAAGACTCATTTTTCAAGGAATTATTATTAATTTTTCGTATTTTTCATTAAAAATCTATTTTTTGCGGTTTTCAAGTTTTTAGATTTTTTAATTTCTTATTTTTTGTTTTATACATTTTTAAATTTTAAAATTTTTACTTAACAAATTACATTTCCCTAGAAAAATAGCATTTACTTTGTAAAATCGCATTTTCCTTAAATTGTTGAAATATCAAATGTGTCAAGCAGTTTACTAAAATAATGTGAAAGCAGAAGAAAATAGAAAGAGGTAAAATTTAACAAAAATCGAAATTTAATGTTCGAATTGCGATTTAGAAAAAAGATACTTGATTTTTTCTAATTTCCTTAATTAAATTCAATGCTGAAAGGGTACCGTTTTTAGAGTATTGATGACATCAAAGTAAATTTAGCACAAACCTTAAAAGCCATTTCAAATTAAGCTATCCTGACTGCTTCATAAAATGGAAACACCTTTGAAAAAAGTATTTAAATAGATGATGGGAGTAAATAAAAATGGGCAAGGAGCAATAATGTGTAAAATTAATAAAAGCTTAAGAAAATAAAGTTCAGTTATTTTTGAACAGGCCTCGTATTGGAAAATACTAAATATTATATGAAGTTGTAAAGATAAAAAATTGAAAAAATAATCGAAAAATTGAAAACGAAAAAATCAAATATTAAAAAATTAAATAATAAGAACTGAAAACTAAAAAAAAATGATTTAGATATGAATAAAATTAGCAAATTTACTCCATAAATTCTAATATTAAACGTGAGAAAAACGACCTTCCAATATTCACGGAGGTTCTTTTTACGATCTCAGATAATCATCGATTTTATTACCTTTAAAATCAATTCATCTTTTCCTGTATTACCACTAAATAGAATTTTGTAAATTTAATTAAAGCCGCATTATCCCAATCATCAAAACAAGATAAATTCTAAATCCCAATGAGTAATTATTTAATTTCGTTCCTGTTTTATTTTCGCCCCGGGTGGATCCCAATGTTTATTAACATAATAACAAATTATAACTAATTTCATTAGCATATGTTAATTAAACAATGTTGTTAGGCACACATAGCTGTAATAAATCTCTCTCGAGGCTTATTCTTGTAAATTTGTTCACAGATGAAAAAGACAGATTGAAAAGAATTAAATAGTTTTCTTTATTTTTAATTTAATTCTTTCTATTTCACAGATTTTATTTCGTTTGTGGCATACTTCTTAGGTAGGTTGCTAATTAGATTTTTTTTTTCCACAATTTACGGTACAATCTGTGTGATGTAAAGTGTGCGAAAATAATTATATCTACACGCAATTTTATATTTAGTACCAGATTAAATTAGAACACTTCTTGGTTCAATAGAAGTAGCATGATATAAAAAAATTGATTTATATTAATATTTAATAAATAAAATTTAAAATATATTTCACCTCAAATTGTTTTCCAATTAAAAATCCGCACGATTTTAAGAAATTTTTTCTTTTATTTCCTTCTAAGATTTTAAAACGCATAAAGCACTTGAATTGAAAACAACAACAGAATCTTAATTACAAGAAAATTGGTTGGTAGTTATACATCAATTTGAAATTGTCTTGTTTGTTTTTGTCCAATCTATTTTTCACAGTCCTTGATTGTAAGTGACTGTGACCGTTTATCTAAACTACTCAAATTAAGAATAAAAAAAAATTTGAAATAATTTGCTTGTCCCGCTCATACAACTATCATAATAACGGCGCTTAAAAGAGACGGAAGACGTAGAGCACCTGCTACCAAGTTCCCACGAGCCACCGGAAGTCCAATTAAGCACTCACCTCTCTTTTAGTGTAATAAGGATTCAGAACGAAATGGGATCGTGCTAATCATTATCCTGAATATATGTCGCCTATGATTATCGCATGTTTGGTATGTTGGCGACAACTTCTCAAGACATATTGACATAATTTAGTTCAAGAAATTAATTTGTAATATGGTGGTTTTTATTTTAATCATTTAAAATATTTTCATTCAATAATTCTATAATAATCATTCAATTAATTCATTTTGTATGATAAAGTCAAAAGGTCGATTATACCAATATATATGATAAGAGGTGATTAAAGGCAAGAAGATTTGCACATTTTAATGCTCGCGAAAAAAATTCGTATTACCGGTATTAGTAAGTAGGTTCGTTGTATGTTTTTGAGGAAGACAGCTCTACCATAGGACTTATGATTAAAGCTTAATTGAAATTTTAAAAATTAACGGTAATTTTAAAATATTATGTATCTAGATTAGATTTCTATTATTATAAGTCATAATAAATCTATAATAGTATTTTCTACAATAAATTGCATAACGAAAAATTTTAAGATATGCGTGTAAGTTTAGAAAACGTGCGCTCCGCTGAAATTGTCAAAATGATGAAATTATTGTGAATGACGAAATTCGTATAAAAATGAAAAAATGTAATAAAAAGCAAAAACTGTTGAAAATGATAGAGATCATAAAAAAATATGAAAATCGCCAAAATAAAAATAATCTTAGAAAACAAAGTGACCAAAGATGTTAAAATTATAAAAAAGGAAAAAGAAAACATTGAAAAATATCGCCAGAAATAACAAAAAAAGTTGTAATTTGTAGTTGTAATTGTCAAGTTGCCAAGTGTGAATTCTCAAATGGTGTAGTGAAAGCTTTGTTGCCAATTACTAACAGAAAATATACTTATAGGCATGTGGAAAATTCAAGTTCCAAAATTTTAAAAGAAAATTGTATTTCCAAATAAAAAAATGTGTATTTGTGTTTAAATTAGATTCTTTTTTTATTCTTGGGAACTTTTTGTTTTTGTATCGTTTCGATTTCCCCTGTGAAATGTTTGCGGTTGGCGGCGAACTGTCGAAGAGTCAATTACATAGCGGATAATTCTCGAGGCACCAATTAGTTAAGTGCGCTCCGGTTTTTTCACCGTGCAACTTCTCGGTTCCCAATGCGACTCACCGTTTTTAAATAAAGAAATCTGTTAGGTAGGCGAATCGCAGCACGTCCTTGTCTGGCACCGCCGTTTCTAAAGGAAGTGGTCATTTCTTGGTGTGTGTGTGTGAGTTTTTTTTTATTATTATTTTTGCTGCTCCATCTCCTTCGCCGACACACGCTATATTCTCTGTGGCTGCTGTAGGTATTTTTTGAACTTTCTCACGGTAGTAGTCGAGACCTCGCGGACGCGTGTGCTCGAAACTATCCTCTATTCATGAAATTGCCGCTCTTAATCCCAATCACGAATAAATTTACATTCATTTCGTAACTGCTGGTTTAATAGACAGATTTAGATTTGCTGAACTTAGAGCGATTTAAAATGAAAATTTTACCAGAGGGGAAGAAAATATAATTTTAGAACTCGAACAAGGTCACCGCAAATATTTATTTGCTATAAATTCCTCTCTCTTTTTAAATACAAAAAACTGCATTTTTTTAGGCAGTTATTGGTCGATGAAAATTTCCAAAAGATTTGAATTGATTACCATAAATACCAAATTAAGATGCGAAACAGTAAATTTTATTTTGCAACAGGAAGCGTCGCCTATTCAAATTGAATGTTGATACAGAAGGCATTTTGAATAAATTCGATGATTAACGATGAGAAAAATTTTGAAGGTATTCAATCCAAAGTTAAATAAGTCTGAAAGACAATTTATCGATGTATTTTTGACTATCCAGCGCTTCACTACTTACTCGAAAAACCTGGATACATCTCTTGTAGAAATTGCGCACAATTTAGTTTTCTCTTATTTGATTTTTAATTTCTAAATTTTCCAAAATTAAGCTTTGGATCATTTAAATTACAGTTTTCTGACATTTAATTTTGAATTATGTATTTCGAATTTTTCAATCAAATTTCACAATTATCAAATTTCCCATGTCGAATTTCAAATTTTCAATTTTTCGGTATTAAATTTTTCAGACATTGAATTTGAAATTTTAACAATTTTTATTTCAGGTTTTCCAATTTTCTTGTGTTAAAAATTACACAATTTTCTGAAATCATATTGTAAATTTTTTAATTTTCCATTTGTAATTTGTTTTTTTTTTTAACTTCTTCGTCAAAATAAAAATACCGAAAATTAAAAACTCGAACGAAAACCTTCACAATAAGAAATCCAGACTGCGTGAGAATTGAACTTAGACTTTCCGCTTTCAGGGCATTCTTAATTCTCATCCTTAGTTCTTAGAATTTGCATTTAGATCTTTTGAAAATTTTTATTCAACTTGAATTTGAGTTTAAAAAAAATCAAATCTTATTTTTTCAGCGTCAAATTTCTAATTTTCTCACGTCAATCCTGATTTTTTAAATAATTAATTTTCCACGTTCTTAGAATTTTTCCATTTTCAATCTTTTGATTTTTATATTTTCTGAATTTCGAATCTAGTAATAAAATTTAAATTTTATTGATATTATTTTAATTATATTAGAGATTAAGTATCACGATGCGATTTCCCTGTCGATTCCGTTCAGATTTCAGTAATAAGTGTTTTGTGGCCTGTGCACAACAAAGACGGTCAATGATTAAGTGGGCGTGAGGCTCGTGCAGCGTGAGAACCGGGCGAGTCATGTCTGTAGTCAGCGTGATTACTGCTTCCTGTTAACTGATTGAGCCGCTCGCTCCCACAATTATATACCAATCACCGCATACGCGTTTGATTGGGGCCCACTCTACTGAGGCAGCAAAACCAAACTACACACTACACACACAACTCACGGTTTTCTTTCTACCGGAGATATATCACGCACATCTACTTAATCATTTTCGGGTATAAGCCACAATGAATACAAGACCGACCCGACCCCGTTGATCCATGCACGAAAATTATCGTCGGTAGGAACGTATTAACGTCCGAACGTATTTTAATTTTTTTTTTGTGTGTGTATATACCTGCTTTGTAACCAAATTATAATGCGGCTTTAGACAGAAGAAAAAATACGGTAAAGTCGAGCCGGTGCATGAAGAAATTGTGGTATCTCACGAATATACGAAGAAATTTAGTTTAAAATTTAAAGGCCGTGTTTAAACCCTTCAAAATCATACTGATTTAAAGGAATCCATTATATTATTAACGCCTCTCAATTTGTGTTTAAAATTTCTAAATATAGTATATCCACCTATACAATCACGATTTCTAGGAATTATACTTTTTCATTCAAAAATATTTAAATATTTGCTAAAACGGTTTTGTTTAGGGGTAAGAGAATTCTGCAAAATTTTTTGCAAATCTGTTCTTTAATTTTTTGTTTTTCGATTATAAGCTCAGTTCTATTCGAAATAATATCCAAAATTGCATATCATTGTGTTTGTGATTTATTTATTTCAATTCCTGGTTAACTCATCAAAAAGCATTCGTTCGGAAAAGCGATGTTCCCAGTCCAGTGATATTTCGTTCGTTTCCCAGACGGAGAATATAAAAATACTATTCATTTTATAAAACAGAAGGGTTTGTATACAAACTTGACCCATTTTGCTTATGTTCCTTTTTCCCGGCGCTTCCACCATAAAACGGTGTGCAAATTTTTAAAATTCAAGAAATTATGTTTAATTACATATTATTATTGATATATGAAACCGAACGGGCTTCATAATAGCCTCATTATAGCACCCAACTATCAGATTCAAGGTGCTGTCGAAATATATGTTGGAAAGATAACGCCATCCTTCTCATTTACTCTTATATTTAATCAGCAAACTCTCTAATCAGAAGCAACTTCTTCAGATCAATCTTTACTTCAAAAAAAGTTAAAATACGCTGGTGATTAATATTTTTTTCTACTGTGCAATGATAACATACTCATTATGAAACCCAAACGAATTTTATAATAGGCTCATTATGTTTGGGTGTTGGTATTAAATTTATTTAACGCAATATTCACTGTCAAATTCAGTCTGGTTCATGTTTTTTTTTTTAGCTTAGGTAGTCTAGACCATTCAGTCAGTCATGATGTTGTTCTAAATGAGAAGGATATTTTATTGATGATAAATCATTGTGAAGATCGTAAATAAGATATTGATCTTCATCCAAATAAATCTTTATTGCAATGTATAAAACACCAGTATTTTGTATAAAAGTTTACATAACCTTTTTGAATTGTGTCAGTAAATATCGATATCAGTCAATATGCATCGGAGTAAAATTATCGATATACCACTTGCTCTTTGTTTTTAAACTTTTTCATTTTCTTGTGCAGAAGATTTTTTGCCACAATACACATTTACATCATATCAATAAGAAAGAGATGTCAATATCATATCGAATTTAATTAATATATTCGAAATGAGAAATATCGATACACACCATTGTGCTCATTTTAACGCGTTTGCTATCTCTTGCAGAATCTAATATTATGTGTAGATTATTGCGGTCAGCAACACACACAAAATGACAACAGGGTTTTAATTAATTTGGTGGTGTAACATATTTTTGTAAGATCTACCCATTTCTATTGCATGCAACATGTTCTTCATTTTGAACGCACACTCCGTATAGCCAGAATCTTTGATAGAGGTATTTGGCACAAGATTTCTCTATCTTTGGTATTCAAGTAACTGATATCTTAAAAAGTCAGTTTGAAATTCCTTTGATCAAATCCTTTTCTTCCTTGGTGTCTTTAGACACGAGGTAATAAAGTATTCTACCTAATAGTCCAAGACTATGTAATGCATAAATTTATCCTAAAATATAATTTTCATATATGATAACACTTAAATCAAGTCTCAAAATTCTTGATTCAATTTAAAAAGAGCAATTAAATCAATAAAGCCCATTTTTCTTACAAATACAATATTTTATAATACATTAATCGTGTTGTATGAAATCACAAGAACCCTTGTTTCTTTAAATATAATCAATAAATATTTTTAAAGAAACAAGAAACTGGAAGTTAGTATTTAACAAACATTAATTATGTTAAATGATTGAATCAAGAATACGCAAACTAAATGTAATAATCATATTTACTGATCTTAACTTAAAAATGTTTACTAATTTTGTTTAAAGGAACAAGGGTTATTGTGAATCACATATCAATCATATTTATTTTTATATTCTCTGCAACTTAAGTACAAAAAATATAAAATATACAACAAAAAAATCTTGAATAGTTTTCAATCACGTAATGTAATGCAGCACTCTCCCTTTTAATATTATGAATGAGGGTCAGAAGTAGTAGCATACCGTCAGTTGCACGTATACCCTTTTTTAAATAGGAGTTGTACCTATTATTAGCATAACACCCTCAGCGCGTATGTCCGGCTTGTGCCAGTATCGTGCCACCGATAGTCTATTGCCCGTGGGGAAACATTTCTTCGACAGTTCCCACGGGCGGTCGAATGCTTATATAGGCACCTGGCATAAGAAAACTGCAATGCACGAAAAACAAGATGAAACGAGACCAATGCAAAAAAGATCCCTTTATTGTGCCGTTACCTAACACACACCCCTTCGAAAAGGGATTCTTTAATTCTATTACTTAGGTAACATTTTAAAATAGGTCATCAGGAAAATTATACACTGATGAAACATTAAAAAGAAAACAGAAATTAAAAAAAAAACGAAATTTGAAAAAGGAATTTAAAAAATTGACTTAGAGATTCTAAAGTTCAAAATTTGAATTGTTCAAAATTTTATTTGGAAAAGAAGAAAATATTTAGATATTTTTTGTAAATTTTTGTTTTTAAATTCCCGGTTTCTTCTTTTTTTTTAAAATTCTTCGATTTTAAGACTTTTTACCGTTTTTGAAAATTTATTACTTAATAGTTTTTCAATTTTTAATTTTCAACTCTTTGATTTTTCATTTTTTCAAAATTTTATCTTCCAATTCCTTTTTTTTACTTTCAACCCTTTAAATTTTTTACTTTTCGATTTCTCGTTGCCTTCAAGTTTCTAATTTTTTAAATATATTTTGAGTTTTTGAAATTGTATAGGTCTTGAAATTAAAAAAGAAGAAAAGAAAATTGTATTAATACCTTAAAAATTTCCAAAAAAAAATATTTTAGAAGAAAGGAAAATTGAAAATCACAGGAATCAAAAGTTTCCAGTATTTTATTAAATCCTATACCTACTTTCCTAAAAATATAAATACTAAACCTTTAAAAAAAATTTTCAAAATTCAAAAATTTGATGGAAAAATAATTTTATGAAATAAAATAAAAAGGTACAGTAAAATATAATAATAATAAAAAGGAAATAATTGTTTACTAAATAGAAAAATTATTTCTTATATTAATTAAATAATATTTTTTGTTGCCTGATTATAATTTGCACAAATTTTATTAACCATTGTGTTTCTTCCCTCGTGAAATTTTAATTGAAAGGTCATGTCGGGATAGAAGAATTCTAACATACCGATCCAATTAATTAAGTAAGAGATTCCTAAAAAAGGAAACATTAATAATAAAATGTTTATTCGGTACCAGGCATTAAAATTAGATTGAAATGAATAGAAGAATATTAAATAAGAGTTAATTAAGCCGTTAAATTTTATTGCGATTAAGAGGACCTCCCTCATAGCCCGAAACATCGATTGGATATATCGGATAAGAAGAATTTTCTATTGTTCACTTAATTGAAAATAGAAAACAAAAGAATTATAAGGAAGTTGGAGAAATTTCTAATAGAATTTTGTAATGATTGATTAGAAAATTTAAAAGGCGGTATTTTTATATGAAAAGCAAAAATAATTTTAGGTTCATTCAAAAATTTAAAAAAAAATTATTTGAAACATTAAATATAAATATTAAGAGTTGAAATAAGGATAAAAAATTCAGTGGGGATGAGATTCGAACTCGCGAACTACAATTTTCCGATATTAAATTTTTATTTTGGATCCCAAAAAGTAGGGAAATGCAATTTTTCCCAAAAAAGTGCGAAAAAGTGATCAAAATATATTAGAAAAATCTGAAAACTGATAATCGAAAAATTAAAGTTTATAAAATTAAAATAAGAAATTAAAATTAAAAAAAAGGGACGTTTCAGAGAATAAAAAAAATATATTTAGTTGTAAAAAAAAGTATCCCTTTATGTTATTAATTTCTTGATTAATGCCCCTTCGGTAAATGTGATAAGTGTGCCGCATTTTAAAATATTATTCACCCCTGAGGCAAAAAAGCGAGTTGTACTTGGTCTCTACCAATTTCTTTCCCTCCTTCTGCACATTCCTTCAGATTCCCACAGTATTTTTTTTTTAAATTCCCGATGGCATGTGACCGTCACACGCTCAAACAATAGGGCACCCTTCGTACCCTACCGTAATTCTATAACCTTCATCCCCTCGTACTCCAAGAATGACCAGAAACCCCCACCAGAAATCGAGCCTATTCATATAAAACCATCAACTAGCATTCCTCCACATCATTCATCCTCCACAGCTCTTAGTGCATACATCGCGTGTTTAGTTTTGTTTCCGTGACGTAATAATGGCACCAACAGCTTATATGGTACCTACTGAATATACAGAAGAACCAATTTCGCGTACTTACCAATATAGAAAGGTGATGAAGCCCTTATTGGAACGAAAACGTCGTGCAAGAATTAATCGTTGTTTAGATGAATTGAAGGAATTAATGGTGACGACTTTGCAGAACGAAGGGGAAAATGTTTCTAAATTGGAAAAAGCAGACATCCTGGAATTAACAGTGAGGCATTTGCATAATTTGAAAAGGCAACATCAATTGATCGTACCTGGGGAACAATCATACGCGGATCGTTTCCGCGCGGGATTCACACAGTGCGCGCAAGAAGTGTCACAATTTTTAACAGCACCCAGTGAAATAATTGAGCCGACGGCCGGGAAGAGATTACTTCAACATTTGGGTGCCTGTGTCAGACAATTGGAAGTACAATACCCCAATCCGAGTTACACCCCCCCAACATCACCAAGTAACACAATCGTGGTTAATACAAATCAACCAATGTGGAGACCCTGGTGATCAAAATTTGTTAATTAAATTTTTAATTTTGTTGCGCTCGATTTGAAATTATTTTGTGGTAGTGTGTAATTTAATTTAATTTTTTTTTATTTGTGGAAGTAGCTTTATTTGTTTGTCAATTTTTCTTTTTGTTAAATTTTTTTTTGTCTTCCAATTTGATCTTTTTTTTTGTATTGTAAATAAACTTGTAGCTTTAATTCTGTGATAATAATAAAATGTTTTATATTGTATAAATAATTCTTGTATATTTGTACCTGACTGATGAGAAAATAATTTTTATTCTTGCAATAAAAAATTAAATTTAATATTCTTTTATGTATTGTATACACTTAGTTTTTTATTTAAAAAAAGTCCAAAATTGAATAAAATCAAAAAATTGAAAAATGGAATTTATTATTAAACATTTTAACATTCAACATATTGAAGCCAACAGGTTGACATACCACATGTACCCATTTACTAGTTGTCCTTTTCACATTTGGTCATTTTGACATTTTAGTATTACACTTCCACATTTTTGTCTTTTCTATAAAAAATCTTTTTTTTTATATAGTTTGTATGTATGTTTGTGTATTTGTCTTTCTAAATCTCTCGGTATGTTTATTTATGTGTCTATGTGTTGTGTTTGATAAAAATTAGAAAAGGTATACAAAACCGTTGAAAATTTTAAAAACCATTAACAATGTCAAAAATTTTTAAAAAATAATGGAGCAATTTCGTTTCGTTTATTTTCCTTTTTTTAAAGATATGGGCTACCAAAAAATTGGATTCTCGTCATTTTTGACCCAAAAGAGTCAAATCCTAATTTTTGGCAAACCTAACTCTACAGGGCATCGAAGCAAATCAAATTTTTGAAGGTACTCGTTTTGAATTTGTAATTTTACGACTTAAAAATCGCATGCGGTTTACGCTTGTTCGACCCCGGAAATTTTTGTTTTTCGTATGAAAGTAGATAAATTCAGAGCATCTTGAGCCTATTTACACCTTTCTATCTGCTTGGAACTACAATTTTTTCAAGAAAAAAAAACATATAATCAGTTATTTCCATATAGACGTACGAGTTGCACACATTTGAAAAATGTTGATTGGCTAATTTCAAAGTGCCGTATAGAAAACCAAACTAACAATGATGACATAGTTTCTATAATTTTGCTTCTTGTCTTAAATTGAAATTTTTTTAAAATAAATTTTCATTCCAAATTAAAACAAAATAAAATAATTATATATTTATTAATATTATATTTTATGTTCTTCTTAAAGTACAGTTACAGATTCTTGTTCAGAAGAAATAGTTTGTGGCGGAGCAGGATCCAAAGGAGGTTTACAAATTTTGTGAGTTTGACAATCATCAGGGCAACATTTGAAATTACCGGGACAATTCCCATCCCAATGGCAACCCAAATATACAGCATTCACTCCTTTTTCGAATATGCAACCCGTTGGACAAACACCATACCTCTCTAAAACAGAAAAAAACTAAATATTTGTTCAAAGTAATATTCTACTACTTTTAAACCCAAATACTTAGCATTAAAGATATAATCTTATCTATATCCAGAAAATCAGCATAAAATTTTAAAAAATTCGAAAGAAATTTCAAAAATACTTTCCTTCAAGAGTAAATAATTTTTCTTTTAAGACAACTTAGTTGTAAATAATTTTTTAAATTATTTTAAATTACAAAGAAGTAATATGGAAATTTTACCTGCAAAACTGCAACATTCAAAAACAACTTTTCCAGATGTTAATACTTTGTAGCACCATTGTTGGCATTGTAAGGGCTCGTTAATTGGATACGAAGCTGATGTTAATTTTAATATTATAAAAATGATAATACAACTAGTTATCTTCATGTTGAATATGTTCACTTAGCTTCTAAAAAAATTGTGATTGAATATAAAGAGGAACTTTATCAAATATTTTGCAATATTTACCTAAACCCAAATATCTAACATTTTTTTATTAATCAAACAGCTTAATGTGAGAAATGAAAAATAAATATTAAGAAATAAAAAAAAATAATATAATTTATGGAAATGTTTAATTTTTATTTATTTATTTTTTATTTTTTATTATATAAAATTAACTCAAATTTCTAATATTGAACCACCTGAACCTGAAAGATCTTCTGGTTCGTAAATAGCAGGTCTACAAATCAATTCAGCTTGGAAATTATCTTTACAACATTTATATCCTATGGGACAATTTCGATCCCCATTACAAATAATCTTTTTTAAATCCCATGCTCCTTTAAATAAACCACCTTTTTGGCAAGTTCCAAGTCTTTCTAAAATGGAAGGAAAATATTTCTTTAGAGTAAAATAATACAAAAGTAAATCTGTAATTTGTTATATAAAAAAAGTAAATATGGATTACGTTGGAAGCATATTGGCCCATAAACTAAAAATTAGGTCGATTTGAGGTTTGACAGTATTCTTTGCACCAAACGTATAGATATCTTGTGTTGGTAATATTTTAGAAGAATATTTTATTCAATGAATAAAACGAATCACATTTAAGATTTATTATTAATATTAAATTTTCTTACCTTCATACCCACAACAACTCAAAAATATTTTATTATGTCTTTCGTTATAACAATATTTTTGGCATGGTATTCTTGAATATTGCCCACTAATAAAGTTCACAAAAATTAAAAAGAAAATTAAAGTAAAAGTGAAAAATAATTGAAACATTTTTATGAAACGAATCTGGGCACTAAAATGAACCTTACTAGATCTACTACATCAATCTAATTAAAATTTTAAGCTATCTAATCAAAAATAAAATTAATTCACGTCCTTGAACGAAAGAAATAATATTTACCCTATAGTTTATTATAGCATGAGGAAATATTTGCAGAACCTTGATCATCTATAGATAAAATTATGATATTAATCCAGAACAAACCTTCAATTTGTAAATAATGTAAAAAAATTCAATGATGGAATTGCGCCAATAAAATAAATATTACTAAATACATCCAACGGTTTTTTTTTAATATATTGAACCCCTTTTAAAAATTATCTTATCACAAAAAAAAGAGTCTGATATTTAAAATTTACATTATTTTATTAATTGTGTGTTCGTGGTATAGAAGATTGAATCATAACTTAAAGAATGAAAATTTTAATTTTTTTGTCGATAATCTTAGTGATAACAATAAGAATTAATGGCGAGCAAGTGCGGTCATGCCAAGAGTATTGTTATTATAAATATAATAATATTGTACGGATTAGTTGTTGCAATTATTATGGTAAGATTTTTTATCAAAATTGATTTATTTTTATTCCCTAATTTTCTTAATTTTTTTCTTCTTTAAGCGAATGTTATTACCATCAGTCTTTTTTAATTTTCTTTTTTAACCTTCTTTCGCTATTTTTTTTTATTTATTGACTTATAAATTTCTTGTACTTCTATCCATTTGAATTTGTTCAGATTCTTCTGCCCTGGTTTAAAGGGTCAGAAGCGGAGGAAATTTCTATATTGTTTTCTTTTTTAGTGCGACCTGGTGTATGTCCTAAAGGATGCTTGCTACAAAAGTATTCAGGTGAAGATATGAAATCCATTGCTTGTGTGGATGATATCCAATGTCCGACGGGATTAAAATGTTGTAATGGCTGCCACTCAAGGCACAAAATATGTAAACCACCAAGTTACACATTTCAACATTTCATAGACCCTAAAATATACACAACCACAATATCAAATATAGAAACAGACACTGGAACCATGAGATATTTTAAAGAAAAGACTTCTACTGCACTTTCAACAGAAGAAACTACAAATACAACACATGCAGCATTATCAACAATAACAGAAAATGAAAGGGAATACTTTACACCATCAACAAAAATGTATGAAAATACAGATTTATTCACAAATATTCTACTATCGTCGAAAACAACACTGATGACATTAGTACCCGAATCATCAACATCATCTTCATCATCAAAAATATCAGAAACTACAATGGAAAAAACTGATTTATTTACACCGCATTTAACCACAAACGAACCATTATCAAATATATCACAGGTGACAGTTAACCAACCAACTTTATCTACAACAGAATCAATTAAATTACAAACCACAAGAAATCTATTTCAATCAACATTCCATACAAACTATTCAATTCTAAAAAATGTAACAGTTTCTTCATTAGATTCCACAACAGCTTATATGACATATCCGAATTTCATAAATGAAACAACCACCTTAACTTCAGTTTATTTTAGTTCAATTAGCACATCAGATGAATTGAATGAAGAAATTACAGAAGACTTAAACTCAGAGACGGTAACAGACGAAACTGAATCTTTTGAAGAAGATGATATAATGACTACAATAATATATAAAAACGATTCTTCAACAACAACAACTCCAACGACTTTTTCGAAAAAGAAATCCACTTCTCAAAGTGCAGATGATATTTTTTTTGATGAAACATCATCAAAAGAAGGAGAAATTTCTACTACTACTCAATTACAACAGAAACAACCGAAGAAGATGGCATGACTTCTACTACAATAACATATTCTAGCGATTCTTCTTCAACAACCTTTTATTATACATCAACAACTTTTCCAGAAGAAAATTCAAAGCATAGACGATAGTTGGGTTGTTAAAAAAATATCGTCAGAAATAGGATGGTAAATATTAATATCAATTTTAATTATAAAAAACAAAAGTTTCAACATTTCTAATTTTTTTTTAATTGTATATGTACATTGAATATCAAACTGTAAATAAAAATATCCATTTTAAATTTTGTGTTATTTTGGGGATATTTTATGTTCTGGCATTGGCAGCATTGAGCATGACATGCGCGTTACATGATTTAAAATTATTTTTGCTTGCTGCGTATTTTCGTGAAAACAGTTTGATTTAATATTTATTTAAAAAAAATGAAATAATTTTTATGTATAAACTTGACTCATACATTCATTAAATATTAAATCTGCTTACGCAAAAGGGAAATCAGCAAATTTATCCAAATATTTATTTATGGTTAAAAATGCGGTGTACTCTCCTTGGCTCAGTTTATCTTATCAACAATAAAAATTTCATACTCTGAATGTGTATGAATTAACATTTCTTTTTCTCATCAATTACCGACGAGATAAGATATAAGAAGCAGCTCAGAGGAATTCTCAGAAATTCTCCTGATATTACAAAATGAATCTAATAACTGTGATGGTTTTGTTTATATATTTTACAAGTTCTGATGGATTTTTTTACTATCATCATAGACCTTGTCAAGAATATTGTTATATTAATAGTCCATATGGAATTAAATTCGGCTGTTGCAATTATTTTGGTGAGTTATTAATTTATATTTTATTCTAATCTTTTGAATTATCTATTTTACATTCTTTCGAATAATAGTTTAATTTATTTTTATTGTCCCTTTTTTTTTAGTTCGTGCGGGACAGTGCCCAAAAGGATGTTTATTTGAAAAACCATGGTGGTCTCTGCGTTGCATAACTTGTGTTGAAGATGGAAACTGCCCAATGGGCTATAAATGTTGCGAAGATTGTGATAGAGAATACAAAATTTGTAAACCAATTTATTATGAAGGACTTTCAGAAGCAACAAGTGTACCAACAACTGAAATGCCAAATACTACTCCAGAGATAAAAACATCACCAATAATAGAAAAAACAACAGAAGAAATAAAAACGACTATAATTACAAAGAAACCTACAACGGAAGTTATAACTAGCATAACCACTGCAGAAACAACAAAAATGACTTCTACATTAACCACAACAGAAGTAATGGTACCAACATTAGTGTAAGAAAAAAGAATATTGATATTAATATTATAATAATGTAGTTGTTACAATTATGTATTAAAAGTTTTTACATTTTTTTAAACATATTCTGTTTTTTATTTTTTGAAAATGTCAATTATAAAAGTAGAAAAATTGAAAAGTAAAAAAAAAATAATAATAAGAATGAAATAAATAGAGAAAATAGAATATTTTAAAATTCCCACCTTTCCCATAATTTAGTTTACTGTTTTGCATGTAGTTGATTAGTTAAGGATTACAGTTTCCCATTACCCCATACCAGTTGCATTTCTTTTAGTATGAAAAACGATGTAAAAGAAATAGCAAAACAGCAAAAAAACATCAGATTGCAAATAGTGGGGGCCGGTTAAAAACAATCACGGTAATTGAGCGCGTGTTAAACAAGAGGAAATGCGTCATAGTTAAGGCACACACTCTAAACCATGGGAACGCCACTTGTTGATCCTTTCACACGCGTGCAGTTGATGCGTCACTTCTCCAACTCTCTACATTTGTATATTTGATGTATGCGATACATTTATAGCAGTACACATACAACATATAAATAACACGTGGTGTGGGGTTTACACGTTCGGAAGCCGCTATTTAAATAAACGGCAGAACGAGCCGCCACACGGCTTACAGACAAGTGCTCTAAATTTGTAAACAAATCAAAAAAAAATTATGCTGATCTCTCTTTTTCTCTCTATACATCTCCCTGACATTAATTAATTGGGATAATTAACTGCTCTATTAAATACGTTACTCCTCGTTTTTCTACTAGAATAAAAATTGTGCGTATAAGTATAACTTTAGAAACTAAAGACAGTATAAGACAAAATATAGTAAAAACGTCAAAATATCGGGATAAATATTCCCTAGATTTAAAGATAAATCGAATCGAAAGCCGAACTCAGCCCGATTAGATTTTTTTTATCTTGGAGTCCTAGAGTTTTTAAGAGGAAAATGTGATCTTTGTAAGTAATTTAATTTTTCTTACGTTTTTTGGCAGTTTTCTAAAAATCGTAAAGTACTTAAATTGCTTAACTTTTTTGTGTAAAAAATTACGGGAATTCAGTTTTTTTGGCAGTCTAAATCGATAAAAAAGAAAAGAAAAACGAAACTCAAACTTGATCTGGTTGATCTACTCGTTTTCGCGCAGAGTTAGCCAATTGTTATTGTTAAAAAATTTGAATATCATAACAATATGTAATATGATAGTAAGAAAATCCAACAATATCAAAATGTCTGAAAAAAAATTGAAAAATATCAAATAATCTTTAAATCCTAAAGAATGTGAAAATATCAACGAATGTTAAATTGCTACAAAATGTCCAAAGAATTCAAAAAAGCAAAAACATTAAAAAATATTCCTAAGCGTTGAAAAAAATCAAAAAGTTTTACTTTAGAAAATCAGATCCATGTAAACCTTTGGAAAGTACAAAATAAAGTTTAGTAAAAACATGAAAGTGTCAAATGATATAATTTCAAAACGAGTCAAAATACGAAAACGACAAAATGTTAAATGGTCCGAATAACAAATATCAAAATGTGATTTGCAGAAATAACAAAATTTAAAATTACAACATCGATATATCAACTGCGTTTTAGGAACATTTTGGATTTGGAATCATAATCTTAAAGTCTACTTTAATTCTCTTTTCTTTTCAAAAATTAGGAACAAAGTTTTTTGCTGAATTATTAAGAAATTTAAAAAAAAACGTTCTTCCTAATTCTATCTAACAATGTACCAAATATTCATTCAGTATCTAAATTTACAATAAAATTTTAAGGCTATTTATTTCAAACAATAAAACTAATTTTAAAACATGGCCGACAGCCAATCAAGCACATTTACAAAATTATTTAAAATAACTTGGTACAATCCAAATTCTTCTTGCACAGCAGGTGGTTTTAAAATAAAACAAAAATCGACGTACAATTCACATATAAAAAAAAATAAAATAAAAGTAAAACCGTCCGCCGTACCACGAATATTTACATCCACCCAACATTTATATTTTTAGTAATAAAAAAAAAATAACAATATGTTCCAAATTATATTTGGAATAGCTATATAATTTTTAACTATTCTCACCGTCTAAAATTAGATTTTTCTTGTAACATATGTTATTAGTGGGGGAGATTTTCTATATATAGTAGGTTTGGTTTAAAACGCACCATTCTTTTAAATGAGTTTAGTGCAAGAGGGTCGTTTTCTTAATTTTATGTAATAATAACATGTCAGAAATTCAGTGTAATAACATAACCAGCTCTAAAAAGAACAAGAAAGGATTTAAAGAAACTAAAAAGCTAAATAAATCCCTGGATGCTATCAAACAGATCATCAAGGATTCAGTTGAGGTAGAAATTTCTAAATTTAAATTATTATTTAGAAAAAAAAATAATTGTTGTGTTTTTATTTTTAGATGGAGAATTCTAATCCGGATAAGAACGCGATTTTAAAACTTGTTAAACGCAATTTACAAAAAATGTGTTTAACTAAAACTAATGGATTGTGTCAGCATATGGAACAAACACCTTTAAGTGATAACAGAGTTGAGGTGGTTCAATCACCGATCGAAACTAGAATTGAATATTCAGAAATTGTGATACATCATAAAAGTGGGTTTGATTATGATAGGAGTAAAAATACTAAAGAACTTTTAAGGAAAACTATTTTGGAAAAGAGGAGATCGTTTGAGTTGTGCCAAAATTTGAAGGAAAAAGAACTATGTTTAGAGTTTAAACAAAAAATTTGGAGGCCGTGGTAGATTTTTTGTTTACTGATAAGATTGTATCTGGGACCAAAACTTGTTAATGTGATTTTTATAAGCTTTAAATTTTTTATTATGTTTCAAGTTGTATGTAAGATTTTTAATAAAATATTCGATCAGTATTTTATTTAAATAAATTAAAAAATTATTTGGTTAGACAGATATGGAATTTTAAAAACATTGAAATATATAATTTTATTATAGGCAACCAGTTATACTCCTCAACACTTTTTGTGTCTAGGTTATTTAAAGGTTTTTACTTTTATTTACTTCGATTTATAAACAATGCATTAAAAATGTTTCCGTAATTTAAAAATTTCACAAATATTTATTTATATTTGGTTTAAATTGTAATTTCTTTTAATTTAATGTAAGAGCATTCCACACCAAAACTAAAAACTTGGCGGTCGTGGAAATGAAAGAATAAATTCAAATTTTCAGGAAGTCAATATTTTATAATGTGGAATGTCCATGCCAAATTTGAGTCAAATGGAAGAATCAGGATCGCGAAATTTTTGGTTTGGAATGCTCCTTATTTTAAGTTAAAAAAAAATTAATTAAACTCATTTTCTCTTTAAATAAATTAAACAAATTACACAAAAAGGAATTTAATTAAAAAATAAAATTGAATTACGTTTATTAATAAATATAATAATAGCGAAATAATTAAATCTTTTTAATTTATTTGTAAGCTTGGCTTAATTTTTATCTTTAATTATAATTTGACATTGTATATTTAAAATTGATTTTTGTCAGGTTCTACTTTTTTTATGACCAAAGATTATTTTATTTAAATTTTTAAATAATGCTTTGAAACTTTTTTTTGTTTTCTGTATAATAACCATAATTTCTTATGATTTAACAAAAGCAAAGTTTTGTTTTTCAACCACTATTGAAAGTGATGAACAACGCACAGTGTACAGGCTTTGTAAATAGATCTTTTACGCACAGTGTGCGTTTTACTTTACCGGTGAAGATAGCAATATTATTATAGTTTAACTATTTTTAGAGATGTACTGCGGATTATATTATATTTATAAATAAAGTTTGGAGATCAATTTATGGATAAAAATTACTATTCTACAATTGAATATAAATTGATATTCATGATTTTTAATTGTCATCTTCGACACGCTTCAGACTTAATAATTTGACAACATAATTATAGGTTGCCTATACGCTTTGAAAATTAATATACTAAGGTAGTGCTCTCAATATCTTCTGTGTCGCCGGCGGATTCATTTTCAAAATATAAAAAGAAATGGAGATAAAGACTTTGCTAATGGACAAGTTCAAAAATCTAGCCCAGTACTTTTTCCATTTCGTCAATCCGGCTCACGTGTAATATAAATTTGGATTTGCTGTATTAAGATATGACTGGAAGACAATAGCATTTACGTTGCTAAAATAAGATTTTTCATTCATTAAAATTCGTGTTGAAAAATTTATTTTTGTTTTCAATTTTGATTATAATTTAATTTAACAACTTGTAAAATTTATATTCACATTTTGGAAATATCGTGAAAATGAAGCAATTTTAGTTAATAACGAAATAAATAACTTTCATAATAACAGTTTTGATAACATATCATTAACGTTTTTAAAACAACAAATTTTTCTTTAATTTCCATTGATATTATGAGGCCTTGAATATTAATTTTAATATATAAAGCAAGTTAAAACATATTTTTGTTAGCATAATACAAACAGTTTCAACTAAAAAAAAAAGAAAATATGATGTTTCTTACGGAAATACTTGCATTAACCACTTTATTAACCCTTGGGGTAACCAGCCAAAAAATTGGTAGGAAATATGAAAATTCATAGTGCAAACGTTAGTCTTAAATTCTTTTTTAGAATGCCTTAATGGAGAATGGAATGAAGAATGTTTCTGCGTTAATGATACATACTCATGTTTTGAAAGTTCTTGTTCAGGTAAATTTTGGATTTTAAATTATCTGATTTAACAAATAAGATTTGTTGCTTTTGTGCAGGTCATCAATGTATAAAAGGAGAAAATATGATAGATGGTTGTGATAATAAGTGCTTTTGTAATGATAAAGGACATTGGACATGCACAGAGAAAGCATGTAAGAAAGGTATGTAAATTTTACAAAATTAGATAAGTACATCATCTTAAATAGAAAATGAAAATTTTTATTAACTTTTTTTAATTTTTAAATAGAAAGACCAAAGGACTGCAAAGAAGGACAAGTTCGAGTTACAGCGGATGAAAAATGTCGCTGTTATAAAGGCCGATGGGCTTGCTCTAAAGATTATTGCGTTGAAAGTAAGTAAGAGGCTGACAATCAATTGAAAATTAATATAAAGTTATTTTCACTTTATCATCATCAAAGAAAATATTGTAATAATCTTTAACTTACTGTTCGTTGCAAATATTTCAGAGAAGAAACGTCAGTGTGTATCTGGGTCGGAAGGTACCAAACTCTGTAATCAATGCTTTTGCGCTTCAGGATATTGGGGATGCACTAAAATTGGATGCCCTCCACCATTGTCAGGTACTAAAATTTAAATTTTTTTTAAAGATAAATCTACTAATAATATTTTTAGAGCATGATGCTAAAGAAGGCATGAAAATTGAAGATGGTTGCAACATATTTACATTTAAAAATGGTAGATGGGATGTAACGGATAATGTATGTCCAAATCCAAAACCAGGTAGATCTATTGTATTCTCTAAATGACGTTAAAAGGCATCTTATATTATGATAAGCTAAATGATTTCAATCATGATTTTTTAAATAAACAATGAAAAATCGAGTAATAATAATAACGAATAATTTTTAAGTTTTGGGAATATTTTCTGTTCAGGAATTGGCAACTGAGTTGTTGCATGACGAGCGAATCATTTTTATGAGCAGCTTTTCACCATAGTTTTCGATTTATTTCTATTGCATTGACTGTTGCTATGGCCAACAATGTGATTGAGTGATTTTTAGATACATATATAACTTGTTATGTATGCCCAATATTTACAAATTCGTGATTGAAGTCATTTCGTATATCTTAATCCAGGATTAATTTTTGAATTTGTTTCAATGTTTACATTTTATTATAAAACTTTTGAAATTTTTAGTAATTCTGGATTGTTTCCAAGGAGAGACTAGAAGGGATGGGTGCAACCAATTTACATGTAGTGGAGGCACATGGATAAGCACAACACATCAGGCTTGCCTAGTACCAGTTGGTAAGACAATTTCAGCACATAAAGGCTAGTTTACACGTTGCTAGTTACTGAAACGACAGTTATTATACTACTAACAATGCCAGCACTCCCGTTGGGAGAAATGGGGAAGTAGCTGTTTTCACGTTTCCAATAACTGGCATGCAAATTGAGGTAGTTTTCTGACTAATTCCTGTAACTGGCAATGTATTGGCAGCAATCGTTTACATTTTGCAAGTATCGAGTGGAGAGTTATGGCATATTAATGAATAAAATTTATTCAAAAAACATTGTTTAGCTTTATAAAATTAAAAATCGTCAATATTATTTATAATTTAATTTAAGCTTTGGAGAATGTTTAATAAAGCGAAACGTTGGATTTTGTTTGAATTTAATTCATTAATATCATATAAATCTAATGCTAAAATACAAGAAGATTACAGCAACACAAAAAAAAAACTGAAATAAAAAGCTGACATTCTATTTTTTTATTTATTTTGATGGTATTGATGATCGACTGGCATGGATCTGTTTACAGTGCAAGCAGTGAGACACAACCTCAAAAAAAGCAGTGGGAGAAAGTACCAGGTTGCGAGCAAATCAAACAATTTTGTTTCACTGGAATTTCTAGTGGCTGGCACAACATGTTTGGTAGTGACTACCAAGGTGCACGCATACTGGCAACGTTTAAACTAGCCATTATTCTTCTTTTAACTAGAAAATCTCTTTATTTAATTATTTTGTTATAATTACTATCAAATTATTCTTCATTTTTAGAAGGTAAAGATTGTAAGGAAGGAAACATTTACGCAGATGATGATAAAGTTTGCAGATGCATTAATAAATATTGGTCTTGTTCTCAGAAAAAATGCCTTGGTAAGAAATACCTACCTTAAATGAAATCAAACAAAATATTTGTTTAATTTTTTTAGATGAGATATGTAGTCCACTTAATTCTCTTGAACCCATACCACCAAAATGCGAATCATGTGCTTGCAGTCCAGATGGCACCCAAAATATATGTACAAATCTAGAATCATGCTAAAAATAAATATTTCTTTCAATTATAGATACAAAACAACTCATTAATTTATGATATATTGTTTGAATAATTCAATAAATTAACAATAAAGCAATTAAAAGGATTTAACTTTATCCCACCCACATTTCATTTTCTATATAAAATTATATCTTACAGAGAAAAATTATTACATTGCTTACTCTTTAATTTACTAGAATGAAGTCGAGTATTCTTATTTTAGCATTTATTGCGTATTTTCAAATAAATGCAGTTAAAGGTAAGAAGTTTAATTAATATCACACAATTTAAATTGTTTTTTTTGCAATTCTTATATTTTAGGGGTTGAAAATGATCCCCAAGCTTGCACACAAGGTGATACTAAAACAGAAGATTGCAATTCTTGTATTTGTGAAGAAGCAGAATGGTATTGTACTGTGAAAAATTGTAATCCAGGTATAAAATAGTTATTTGTACTATAATTATTCTAAACAAACATCTTGTAAAAGGAAAACGATTTATGAGAAATAAAACTTTTTCATACAACTTTTTCTATTTCGTCTAAATTTGATTTTAATTTTGAATAATGTTTTAAATTTTAGAAATTGGTAAGGTAAACATTACAATGACAGATATAACTTTAATTTAAACTTTTTAGGTTATACGAATTTCTGAAAATAATGGTCTCTTCGAGAATTTGACGTTAATATTAAATTTAGTGCTACCAACTTTAAAACATTAAAGTTACCAAAAAGAATTTACATATATATATATTACTTTGTAACAGCGTTATAATATGATAACAGTGTCACAAACTAATCATTGTTGAATTTTTTTATGAAATTGTGCGATAAAATTCGTTTTTAATTGCAGGAAAAATGGGTTGTAAATGTAAATTAAGAGATGAAGAAGTTGGAACAACTGAAGAAACTGAAAATCATACAAGTAAAATTTTGGAATAATAAAATATTCTTGTAATAATTATGTTTCTTTTGTTTTATTACAATTCTAATATTAAAAATAAAACTTAATTTTCTTTTTAAAATATTAAACAAATATATTTATTATGTACTACGGCAGAAATATTATGTTCACACTACAAATAAATTCAAAATGCCAAAAGTGAACAACTTGTTGCCTATATGTTTAAGCCAAGAGGTTTGAAATTATTATTTCTCACCCTGTACTTCATCAATCTTTTTTAGATGTTTGAATCTGAAGAAGTTAATAGAGAGAGAGAAAGGGAGAGAGAGAAAAGCCTCTTCACTTCTATCAAAAAATTAATTTCAATTTGCAATTCCTAAGGTCTATTTAAGACGAAACTAGTTTTTAAATATCAAAGTCCAAAGTGTTTGTATTTATCATAAATTTGGTTATCTTTATGAAGGTGGTATTCCGTTGCAATCGCTTGAAGTATTATTTTACCTGCAGTATTATGCAGATTTGAATATTTATTCGCCTGATAATATTTTACAGCTTGATGCTATAGACTCAGTGTGATAATTTATTATCGCTTTTATAGGTGCTGTGTTGCTAAATTGTCTATTTGTTTTTTTACTATGAAATTCAGGTATTTAAGTTAAGGAACACTTAAGGCTGATTCAGACTAGGCTAGTATATTAGCCGAGAAGAGATTAAATTTATTAAGTGACCAAAAAGCATTATGGTGCAAGCTTTAAGTTTTGATAAATGGTGTTTTCGCTATCGTCCCTTGGTGTCTGTATTTATATAAAGTATCACAATTCTGAACGTTTATATTCCTCTTTGTCTAGTCATTGCTATTTTTAGAATTTTTTTTAAAGATCTTTAAAGATTTTAATAAGTTAAAAGAGAGAAGGGAAGCAAAGAAATTAATTTCTTGGATATAAATATTTTTACTTTAATCTAAAAAAGTTATGTAAAACCAAAAATCCAGTTTTAATTTATTTAATTAATTCTAATTATTACATTCTACATGAAACAAAAAACTTAAATTAAATTGCAAGTAGCTAAAGTATCTACTTTATTATTTAGCGATGGATAATCGTTTCTTAAAATACATGTGCAATCCACAATTCCTAAAACATATTTTTATAATTTTAGTGTAACAATAAAGCATTTAAGTTGGATGCTCACACATTTGCAATTTGCAATCACACGATTTTTTAGTCGCAGAAATAAATCGCATGATTTTAATTCGAAGTGTCTTTGTTGCATGTACGTTCTCCTCAATTTAAAAAATGTGGTTCATTTCTGCGGCGAAACAGTCGCGCGATCGCAAATCGCAAGTGCGTGAGAGATCTTACTAAACCTATGTAGGTTATAATTGCTAGGACAAGTTTTTCAATAAAATTTCAATTTACCTTTGTTAACTCGACAAGCTTTTCTATCAGTGCATCTCCATCTACCAACAATACATTTACATGTATTGCAATCTCTTTGTTCAATAGCACCTCTTGTACATTCCGGTACTTGACAATCTACAAATTCAAATTCAAATTTTTAAACAACTAACCAATTTTATATTAATTGTGAATACAAAAATTGCTTAATGAATATTTCTAATGTCTTAAGAATAATATAAGATAAGTGATATACGTACGAACTATTCCTAAAATACAAATGGAAATAAAAATGAATCGAAATAAGTATTTCATTTCAGAAAATTTATAAAACTATTAAAATTCATAAAGAGGTTGAAATTCATTTATATAGTAAGTAACTTAACGAGATGCAAGAATTAATGTGCAAATAACACATAAATCAATGGCTAATTAATTTTCTTTATAAAGTGATAATTTTATTTTAATGCTGTAATAAAGCAAAAAATGTGAAGAACTCATGAATTAATCATTTAAAGTCGATATGAAATTTTATGATTTATTAGAAAAGAGGATATCTGGGATTTTTCTATATTGTTCAAGAATATTTATTGAATTTAATTTTATATCTATACAAGGTCTTTATGTTGTTGGACTTTCAATCGGTATAGTCTTATTGACGCAAGCCATTAATGTGCAGAGTCCCGGTGTGCCATCTTCATTGCAGATGCAAGTGTTGCAGTCCATTTTAAATGGTTTTCCAGGTTCACAAACCATTCCTAAATAATGAATAAATAAATTATTAAATAAATTTTCATTTTCTAAATATTTATGCAGTGAAACTTTATGTGCTAACAATTTTATCCAAAAAAAGAAAAAAATGGAACAATCAAATATTTTCAAATTTTATGTTCAATTCTAAAAAAAGGTATTTTAACATTTTAAGGTTTGTCTTCTAACATTTTGATGTTTGACATTCATTTTGATCATTAACATTTTGAGTTTATCCATTTTGTCATTTCCACTTTTTTGAAGTTTTACTTTTGTTTCGCATAAAATTAAGATGGGCTTACACTGCACGAAATTGTAAAATAATTATGTACAAAATTGATTTGAAATCAAAACTAAAAAATATTTCACAGCATTTTCGAATTTTGTTTTAAAAATTCATACCTGGACATTTATTACTTTCACATGCCCAATTTCCTTCATCACATCGACATGTATTGCAATTAATTTGTTTTCTTTCATTTGCTTTGCATTCAGGTGGATCTTAGAAAAAAAAAGAAGCAAAAATCTAAATTCATAAATTGTAATTGCAAACTTACATTTTTTGTCAGGACATCCCATTTTGGTACAAGCCCACATTCCATTTGTACAAAAGCACTTGTTACAAGCTTGGTTTTTAATTTCTCCATCTTTACATTCGCAAATTTTGGGTAAATTACATGCCCATAAAGAGTTTTTGGTACATCTACATTGAAATCCTAATTTATCTATTTTAATATCTCCTGGAGTACAACAATCAACTAAAAGGAAACATCTTCTATTATAAGAAAAACTGACATTACTAAATATTTTCAATTCTATTAATTTATTTAATTTCTGCTTACGTTTTTTCTTTGACTTGATATCACATTCCTTAGAATTCACATATATTTTTTTCCATTTTCCTGCTTCACAATAATATTTCTTGCATTTTGTTACTATGGTATCTCCAGGGAAGCAATCAACTTCTGAAATTTAAAAGGAGAAATATTAAAATTATTTTAAATTTAATAAAAGAATCTTACTCTGGCACACATTTGATGTGCAATTCCATTTATTTAATTTTACATCGAGGACACATTCATTGCAATCGTAATAGATTTTGTGACCGTGTGGTGCACCTTCTAAAACAAAAACAAAAGGTCTTGAGTTCGATTCTCACCGGAATTAGATTTTTTATCTCTCTCTCTCTGATTTCTCTTCTCTCTCCTTACTTTTTTTCACTTTTATCATTCCTTATTTCGATTTTTTGCCGTGTTTATTATAATCTTCTTAATTAAAAATTTCTTTTCACAATTTAGATTAAAAAATCAAATGATTACCTGGTATTGGTGGAATGCAACCAATTTTGGTGCAAGACCAAAATCCATTAGTGCATGAACAATTGTTGCAATAACTCGTGCCGACTGTTCCGGAAATGCATTCTCCTAAAATAAAAATGTAACAGATATGGAAATCTAAAATAGAATTTTTTTACCAAAAGTGCATGAATCTTCTAAGCAAGTCCATTTTCCACCATCACAACGACATTTCTTTTTTCCATCGATTTTAATTTCGGAGGGTTTGCAATTACTTTCACTATTTCCTAAAATATAATATAATATTTAATAATTTTATAATAAGTTTATTTTATCATCTTCTTTATTTTACAATTCTTGAAAGGTCCAACATTTATCTAAACCAAAAATTCTAGAAAAAAAAAATAGAAATCCTGTGTTTTTTTGGAAATTTTGTATGATGGAAAACATCACATTTTAGTTTTTTTGTACTCGCAGCCTAGGATGATAAATTGATTTGCCAAATTAGATCTATTCTTACCACTACAACCACAACTGCTAGGACAAATCCAATTTCCATGAAGGCAGTTGCACAGATTACCATTTCGATCAATTTTTATTTCATTTTCAAAGCACTTTACAAACGTATCAAATTGCACCTTTTTTGCTAAAATTTTTCAAAATATTTTACCACACCTTACAGTACATAATTTAATATAAAACAATTTACCAATTAATTGGCTCTCTGTAAATAGAGGGATAACGCTAATGAAAATTATTAACCACTTCATTTTATATTATTTTTTTCTTTAAATTAAGCTTATGAGTATTTATATATTTTATGTTGTATTATCTTTTTGCGAAAAATTATTTTTTTCACACGTACATATCAATTATGATAACGATATATTTAATAAATGGTCTTGTTCGCACGTTTTGTGCTCGGTTTATTGCTTCCTGTATAACTTTTCGAATTAATTAGTTTTAATATTTACATTGTAAATTACTATTTTCATTAGTTTTTTTTATATCTTTAAAATGAAAATTTAGAAATTGTTGTAATTTTTCAAACTTATTTTTTTAAAGTGATTTTTTGTTTGTTATTTTTATAGATTCCTGGTTTCGTCGAAATTTACATGACTTTGTATGAAAATTTTCTAATTTTTCTAAAAGTTTCAAGAAAATTGATAAAAAGGGAACTCACAATATTAAGATCACTGGAATTAACACTTATGAAAGAAAAAGTTTATTGTAATACAATTAAATATAAACATTATTCAAATAATTATTTAATATCACTGAACTTTTGCCTGCTGCAAATATCAAAAATCATATGCTCCAAAGTTGGATGAATAATTTCATAACTTTCGTATAAATTCAAATCCTTTCCATGACTCAAAATTGTTCTGGCTTGATTCATATTACATTCACATTTTAAAACTCTGAATACTATTTGAGGATCATCTTTGTCATGCGCAAATAGCACTGTATTTTCAAAATGTCTAAATATATAATCCAGTATGGGCAAAGTTTCAAAATTCTTTGATTTGATTACAATATAAAATCCAATCAAATATTGTGTTTTTATGTCTCCTATTTTAGATAAACATTTGAAATTGCCATTTACCACAATGGCTAATTTTGTTGCTATTAATTCTGTTTCTCTAATATCATATGTCTTAAAAATTATTGCTGTGCCGGAATGTCGCAATTTGATTAGCGCATTGTGAGTAGACATAGTTCGTTGATAATCCAAACCTAAAATAAAAAAATTTATATATGTTAGAATCTAAAAAGAAATTTAACAGTTTTCAAGAGAATGTTACATAATTTTCCAAAATGTGACTAAATAAATCATGGATATGTGAAGAAGTGGATAGATAACAAAATGTACACATGAAAGATTTAGAGAAATAAAAAAATATCTTTGAAAAGAGAACGAATAAAATATTTACCCAAAGAAGGTTTATCAAAAATTAATACAGGACAATTCCCGATGCAAGTTAGAGCATTTTCGACTAGTTTAAAATGTCCAGCACTCAAACTCTTACTTTTTTTATTGAAATCATTTATGAAATGGAATGCAGTTGCTAACTCTGTAGCAATTTCATATCTCTGCTTAAATCTATATCCTTTGTTAATGATTACTATTGCTAACAATTCCCTAACTCTAATTTTCAAATGCCTAAAACGAAGTCTTGGAATATAACCACAAAATTTTGAAACGAAATTTTCTTCAATGTTAAACCCATTTATATATACATTTCCAAAAGTAGGTGGAATTTCTCTAGATAAGAGTCCTAATATTGTAGATACACCAGATCCGTTCGCTCCTAATAGAGCTATACCATCGAAAGCATTAACTTCCAAACAAATTCCGTTAACTACATTATGTTTTTTATAGAATTTCGTTAAGTTCTTCATAACAAGTAATGGATTCTTTAATAATTTAAAATTATATCTTCTAATTCTTCTTTTTTCCATTCGAACATTTTCATCTTCGTTTTTAGGATCTTCTGGAAATTTTTGTTTCGCAAAAATCTTTGTTTCGTATATTACAAAAAATAGAAAGCCTAATAGTGCTTGAATTATCATAATCAGATATAAGTATCTATTTGATACGGAATATTTAGACTCGTTCTTAGATCCGATGTAATCTAAAATATAAATTTTTTTAATGAGACGTTCTAAAAAAATTGTAAAGAAATTACCGCAGCACTTTTCATCATATTTACAAACTGTTCTTTTGCAATAATAATCCAAGATATGTTTATAGCGAGAATCGTGGACTCTATCGTAGCAAAGTTGATTTGATAATACGCAATGAGAATAATCCCTTAACTCACGATACAAATTTGAGAAAATTGTGAGTAAAGAATAAAAAGGCACCCAAAAGAAAGTTATAGAAGGCACTTCTAAGTATTCGTGAATACTTTTGTGGGTGGCCACGGAAAATAAATTTACAAAACCAGTGATGTACAAAGCTACGATTAATAAATTTTAAAATTATATTAAGAAAATTCCGTAACTGACTAGGAGAAATAAAAAACTGGACACGATTAGACACTTTTCTATTGGCAAATAAGAGTTTTCCCATATTTATTTGCCTAGATGCCAGTATATTATACAACAATTGAAAAATAGAAATTAAAATAAATTTTCTTCAATTGATATGTCGAAAAATTGCGGTATAATGGAGTAATTATGTCCAGTCTCTTATTATACTCTTAATTACCTAACGCTGCCTCTATTATCACCGCTTTGGAATGGGATTTTGAAGCCAGAATGCAATATATTGGAAATATTGTTGTAAAATTTAATAACAGAGATTGGAATACGTAAACTGAAAAAAATGTTTTCATTTCGTTTCCTTTTTTATTTCCCATTTAATACTTACTTGCATTTATCGGATGTGGAAAGTAATTAGACTCAATGATAAAAGCAGGAATCAACATAAAGAAAAACGCAATACAATTTGTGGTCAACTCAAATAAATAAATGGAAAAATAATAAAATGGTTTTGATATCCCTGTTACCAATTCCATATTGAACACTCTATTTACTTTTGCTTCGAAATATGTGTAAAATGAACATCCCTGTATAAAATATATCCCGACGGCTAATCCATAACTAAATTTTTCAAATAGCATACTAGCCACTTTTCTTTTCTAAAAGATAATGTGAAATCAAACATTAACCTAATTTATGTAAATACAAGGGTGAATCAAATATAAACCGGATTTTCTTAAATTTATTGAAACGACAAGTGTAGGCATATATGTGATCTCCACATCTATGTACCACGCCCACAAGTCTGAGCCTCTTTCCTACGTCCTAGTGATCGTTCGGTAGAAATTCCGGTTTATATTTGATTCGCACTGGTATATAAAATTAGGAACTACTTTAAACTACTTACAAATGGTGATACTCTCAAAGCTATTGGATGATTTTCAATAGTAATTTCATACGGTTCCTTGTGAATCCAGTAAAGTGTAGAATAATAAATATGTAAGCAAATAGGAGATGAATGGTACAAAAATGAATTAAAATAAATACGCACATTACTTTTATCAACAAAATATCCGCAAATTATGCGATTTCTCTCAAGAATATCCAGATTGGCCTAAAATATATACTTTTTAAAATAAAATTCTAACGTATTGGAAAAATTAAAGGTTTTTTTATGTTGGTACCTATAAATATGTTTGACGCGAACCTTTTAAACTCATTTGAGAGCTTTACTTCCTTGTATCTTTGTCAAAGTTTATGCATCCGCATATCGCTATTGTTTATTCAGTACAATTTCCATCGTACGTCATAAATATCGTCATCAAACATAATCAGGTGAACCAATATAAATACTCTTTCGGTACAAAATTATAATGTTGGATTTAAATCGCGCGGATACTTTAAAGTTGATGACCATGATTGCGCACATGCGGTGTTGTAATAAATTTCAATAATAAGTTTCAAAATTATTTGTTGTGAAAATGCTGAAATTATGGTAAGAAATGTATCAAGCTGACAACCATGTGCTGGTATGACGTCACGTTGGAGTAATGACTTGGAATGAAAATTGTGCTGAATAAAGTATATATTCATTTACAATCATCTGGAAAGAGAGAATATTTCGATTGGCAAATATACAAAGATGGTTAAAATAGCGCCATCTGCGACACTCAAAATTAAAATTTTGAAAGCAGTAA
This sequence comes from Coproporus ventriculus, assembly GCA_027574865.2. NCBI lineage: Eukaryota > Metazoa > Arthropoda > Insecta > Coleoptera > Staphylinidae > Coproporus > Coproporus ventriculus. The sequence continues at coordinate 18,999 of JAODAH020047442.1, read as the reverse complement.
AGTATTAGCACATTCAAATAAGTTAATCACTTACCAATAAAAAATATTCTTCAGTCAGAATTATTTCAATTTCATCGTACATTATTCCATGATGATCAAAATAATTCTTAAATTGTTTAATTTTCTTGCCCGTGTAATCGGATTTGTTGTAACTTAGTACAATTTTGGTATTGGGATATTCAGATACGTCCATTTTGATTGGTGATAAATAAAGCGAACTAGAATTATATTCAACCAAAGCTAATATAGTTAATAATCCAGGTATTATAAATCGATAAATATTTACAACTATGTAATATTTGTTGAATAGGTACTGTTTGTAAAATTGTAACATAAGGCGATGCATCCATGTATAATCCGAATTGTCAGCTCTAGGATATTTACTCCAATTTACTAAAAGAAAGTATATAAATAAAAATTTCATTCTTTCTTGAAAGATTAATAAAGAAAAAAAAAACATTTAATAGATTGGAAGAAGGAGAATGATATGCTAGTTACAAAAAATTAAAATTATACGAAACTTACTCTCTTTGGGTTTTCTTCTATTACGTATATTTGCTTCTCTTTCCTGTTGTCTACAATTAAATTACTAACAGAATGAAAAATCATATGTAGGTCGAGGAATAATAATTTTAAACCATGTAATAACTATTTTAATAATTTGGGTATATTTTTGTATTCAGAGGTTAGCAAGCCTGTAATTTTATCACCGTTGTACTATGATCCTTTTTATGGAAAACTCAATTGCAACATCTTTTACAAAACCCGAGTTCGAAACTTAGAAAAATTACTTCAAATTGTAGGTTTTTTTATTGAAATTTTAAGTGACTTAGCGCAACTTTACGACCTCCGAGGGCTATGACCTCTATAGAGATAATGGACACACATTTTATTTTTATTAAAAAGTTCGGCAACAAATCTTCAATTTGAACTAATTCTTTTTCATATCCATCTCTTAGACTGCTGAAGGTTTTGAAACTGATTTTTTTCTACATTGCTAATAATGTACAATGTGTTGCCTATTCGACGAGGTCACGTGGTTTAAAATTATTATTGCTCACACTGTAGATATTTACATACTCGACTAAATATTCTGTAAGTGTTGCAGCATCAATCTTAAAATTTTTTATATTTAAATTCGCCATATCTTTAAGAAATTTATTTGTAAATTCTTTCATGAAATATTTCATATTGTCCGGGAGTAAATACGTAACTATAAAACCTGTATTTAAATAAGGTTCAATATCTGGAACATAATTTTGCAAATAACATGTTATTTGATGCACATCCGTATCATAATTAAATTTTTCTATTTCTAAAACCATGCCAATGTTACTCATGTTTTTTATTTCTTCTACTGTCCCTCCGAATGTAATTTGTCCATTGTTGAGTAAATAAATTCTATCTGCTACTTCTTCAAATAATTCTAAATTATTTGTTGTAATTATCATTGTAGCGCCTACAATTTTAAAACTTTATTACAAAAATTACTAAAAGTGATTTTGTCAGGGGTTTTTCATATTGTTTTTAGTTTTACTTTTTTCTTACAGCTTCCTCAAAATCTTGGGAGGTAATTTATTAATCATTTACTCACTGCTTTTATTATATTTAATTAATTCCAAAAGAGCATGAAAACTGCAAGGATCTAAAAATAAAGAAGGCTCATCTAAAAATATAAATCTTGAATTTCCACAAAATGCCAGTATAATCGACAGCTTTCTCTTTAATCCTAAAGATAAACTAGAAACTTTGAAATGTGCCTAAAAACAAAGTTTATTAATCTTTTCTAAACGCAATAAACTGTTTTACCTACCAATTTTTCCATGTTAAAAAGTGTAAGATATTTATTAGCTTCAAAATTAGCATCATGTTTTAAAGCTCCTTTTAACCTGGCTATAAATATAATATGTTGAATAACAGTTAAATTTTGAAGTAAACCAGGATGTTGTGGGCAAAATCCAATATTTCTTGATGTCACTTTGTACATCACATTCATTTTATCGAAGTATAAATATCCGCTTGTGGGTATATAGAAACCAACTAAAGTATCGATTAAAGTTGTTTTACCAGAACCGTTGTGGCCAGAAATCAAAACGATTTCTTTGGCTGCTGCAACTAGTGTTATATTTTTAAGGGGATGACTCTTCCCGAATTTTTTGTTTAAATTGTAAGCGACCAAAATGTAACTGTCAGCTAAAGCGGCCGCTTCATAATTATAAATATTTTTTCTTCTTTCCATTAGAATTTTAATTCGATCTCTTAGACTTGTGAGTATAGAGACGTTATGTTCCACACAAATTATATCAGTGATGTATCCAACAACCAATTGGAGTGCAATATGGCAAAATGTGCAAGTTATAGTTTCAGTTAAGTAAATCCCACTCATAGGAAAATATGCTTGTGAGGCATTCTGTAAAGTGCATCCTGCGAAAAGCAGAAAAACAGTGGTAGATTACAAATTAGAGTACAAATAGTCCAACTAGAATTTGTTGTGGCGTTTAAGAACCCACACCCACATGAAATCTTTGATTCTGGCATCAATCTATTATAGTATACAAAGTAAACAGCCGACAATTAAATTTATAATTTTTACTCATAGATTTGACTATTTTGTCTTTTGCCTGTTATAAAAATTTCAAATCATTTAATATTTATCATTCTTCTTAAGAAAACTATAAAAAGCCTAACACCATGGGAACAATAATAATTGCGTTATCATTTTCTTCTGTAAAATTAGTAAAAGTGGATTAAGTGTGTTTTGAAATGGAGTACTTATTTAAATTTGATTAGACTTACCTATATTAAAATTTTCCATTACCAATAATATATCAAATGCAATTGCAAGTGAACATAACGGAGAAAGAACCATAAAAAATATGATCCATGTTTTATTTAAATGGCTAATTTCTACGTATGGTATAGCAGATATGAAGTATATTAAAATAAAATCACACAATCCTTCATGAACTAAAATTAAGAAAATAAATGTTGATTAAATAGAAACAGTACGTTTTGTTGGGTTGCATACATTTACATATTATATTATTTTAAACAAAAAATTAAAGAAAAATTTTAAGGCACGCATGAAAGTTAAGAAAAGGCACACAGTGCGCGGATTTTCTAATGCACAAGAGCCCCTTAAAATTTGTTATCCGTGAATTGCATATGATATTTCTCTACTTTGCTCATATTTATTTAAAGAAATAATTTAAAACTATTTTTTTTCTTAATTTTTGTATATGTTAACCGCACTGCAAATGTTATTGTTAAATTCAAAACAAATAGGTTATGTACATATATGATACTTCTAAAATTTTATTTATTTGCAATCTCTCCCATTGTTTGTCATCAATTAAATGTCCGTCTCATTTGACACAACATTTGCATTGAATAACTTTAATACCAACACCAATTCGGATGCCATAACGAGGCTATTATAAAACCTGTTTGTGTTTCATAATGAATGTTATTATTACAAACTAGAAAAAAATATTTTATATGTTATCATTGTAACATCATCTATCACTAAGTAGCATCAGATAGTAGAAAAACGGGGAGTTAATTTCGTAAATGAGTTAGTAGTAGCGGTAGAGTATAAGTATGACAATAAGCAATTACTTTTATTGAATTATCCAAGCACGTTTACAACATTTATCTAATTATTTTATGTTCTATTTAAGCAACATAATTAATAGTTAAAATTTTCTTAAAAATTTTAAAACAGAGTTAGGCAGTAACCTCTCTTTGACCTCCTAAATTAAGGTGTATTTTCATAAGAGAGCTTATTATAGTAGAAACGAAACCAGAATGTATTAAAAAATTTAAAAAACTGAACTATGAAATATTACTTGACAGTGATTGAAATATGTAGTGTGTTCAAACAATTAAAACAATTTCCAATGAAATATGAATTCTATAATTACCTGAACCGGTCATTCTTGCAATAGGATAGGTCGATAAAGAATTTGCAATACCAAATAGCCATAGAAGACAACTAACTATCAAATAACTGGAATTTGCAAATACTCCTCCTGTAAAAATTGGAAATTTAAGTCCTAAAGTTAATATATGTGCCAAAATAAAAGTTATAACAGATGCAATTGCTACCCAAGATAAATAAACAGCATATGGATTTGCCGTGTTCACAAAGCAATACATCTAAAAAATAAACAAATTTAACTGATTATTTAAAAAATTTTGTGGAAATATATACATAAATGTAATTTTCTTGTCCTTTAGACATGTGTTTACAAATAAGTAAGAAGCAAATCAAATAAATCGGTGCAATTATATAAATTAGTCGAGAGATAAATATAAGTCGCATGTTAAATGGTGTTCCCGTATATATTGGTTGGGTAAAAGCCTGCATCGTCATTTTTGGGATTGGTCTTTCTAATGGGAACATTCCTGGTTCGTTTTGCCTTATTTTAATTTCGTGTTGAAATTGTATTATACTTTCCCATATAGCATTCATCAAACCCAGGAAACCTTCTTGATAGTAACCTGAAAAGATGTATATTTATTAGTTTGGAATATCGATTCCTAATAATACATCCCCAGCCACACGGCTTGCTTCACATTATAGTTCTTAGAAAGAATCAATTTCATTGCGATGGAAATGAAGAACGATTAGTTCAAATTGAAGTTTTTTGTCTAATTTTCAAAACCGACAATAGTTAGCCAAATGAAATACTTTGTTTTTACAAAGGTTTTTATGTTAAAAATTTGGCAGAAACTAATAAATTCATTCACAGGATAGAAATATGTAAAATTTTAAAATGTGTGTGCTTGATGCCTTAAAATAATGAAACCAATCGGATTTTTAGCCACAATATGACAGAACTAATTACATTTTTTTTTTTAAGTTATTGAAAGAATTATAGAAAAATAATATTAAAATATTTACCAGGCAAGGAAGAGTATGGATCGTCAAAAAATACTTCAGGAGGTGAATTTACAAGAAGGTGAAATTTTCTTGTGGTCATCCAAGTTCTGAATGGTTCATTAGAATAATCAATTCTTCTTAAATAAGGAGGAAATCTAGAAAAGAAAGTCAAAAGCTACACCTTACATATTTTTATTTTGCAATTTTTTTAAATCAATTTTTAAATTTTGAAAATTAAATAATTTTTTTACCTTATTTTAATATTCCACTTTTCTGGTATCGAATTTACTTGTGCAGCTTCGGAAAATTCTACTATTGCCAATAATAAATGTTGATCTTGATAAGTTCTCAATTCTTGTTGCAAATCATTAACTTGAAAATGATCTATTCGAATTTTTTTTCTTAAATGATTTAAGAAAAAGAACTCCATTCCATGGGGAGAATAAGCTAACAGATTATGACTAAAATCAAGAAATTTTAACATTTTTATTTTATTTAACTTTCAAAATATTTTTCTTCACCAATTCTAATTCTGATTATTATAAAGTATAGAAAGAAATAGAATTTTGGGACTCTAACACTGATATCAAAAACCATCCATGTATTTTTACCACTAAAAATTTATTTAATATTTGATTTTAAGTGACGCCATCTTATGTAAAAACACAAGTACTTGGAAAGAATGATTTTGGGTTAAAGAAAAAACATCAAAATTGAAAATACTTACTATCTAAGACACTGCTCCAAGCTGTTGAATGGTATAAATGCTGGAAATTCTCTTTCCGCATTATCCTTATATTTATCTACGCTGCATAATTTTGATAATAAAGCTATAGCCACTATAGGTAATAATATCATTGTGAAAATAATAGTGCGATCCCGTTTTATTGTATGATAATTAACAATTAAACTGGATGTAAATTGTCTACAGAAAAGAGCACCCATTTTCTTTTTGCAATTTTTTATTTATTTGACTGAGCAAATTAAATATTTATGTTGCTAAGTAATAAATAAAGTAATTTTTTTTTCATTTATTTAAATCTTGTAATTTTATTAATTTAGAAAAAATCGAAACGTTTAATTTAATACTCAAAGAAAAAATAAAGATTTATTACAGGTAAAGGTAAAAATAATTTTGTTTGGATATGCATAAATAATATCAGATTAATAAATCATATATTTGTTATTTATTTATCCCTTCACCAATAAACTTTAAATAAAACAATTTCATATTTTAAAAACTTATAATGGAATCTCTGCTCCTCATCGAACATTCACTTCTTGCTTGAAATTCAGAAGTATAACTTGCTCTTCTAATACGATCATCAAAATAAGCAGGAGTAAGTAAATCTCTATTAAATTCAATGCTTCCCATTTTAAGTTCAGTTTTGCGATTATGTAAATTTTGTTCTTTAATCCTTTTTCCATTTTCTTCTTTAGGTGAATATTTTTGATTATTCTCCAAACAATATTCAGATGTAACTGTAGATGTTCTTAAACTTAAGTTACTGCTGCTTTTAGATGGAGGAAGATTCAAATCATTCACATATTTTTGAATTAGTTCTAAAAGTTGTTGTCGGTCATTTACAGGTAAGATACTGGAGATTTCGTTGAAAATCTAAAAAGAAAGAAGATTCGTCAAAGAAATGGCATTCTAAACAGTTTAAAGCATTGTATAGTACTTACATTTAATTTTTGCATTGAAATTATGCATCGCGCTATATCACCTGCACATCTGTGTTCTCCATTTCTATGCCAATTATTGAATAATTTCGTTAAAGGACTGTTATCTCTTAAAACAGCATGTCTAGTATTTCTGTATTTTCTTACATAAGGCACTAAAACATAAATTTCAAGAACTCTCGTTTAACTTTTAAGTAGATTTTACTTTTATAGTCCAGATATTTAGATTAGAGCATTATAGCTCCTAACAAGAAAATTATTTTTCTTAAATATCAAGTTGATCAAAATATAATTTACCTTTATTAAATAATTTGTAAAAGTAGCTGTAATTTGGAATTGAAAAATATTCCTTCACACTCTCCGCATCTGTCATATCCTCACTGGCCACAATTTCGGAAACTGACATAATATGCCTATTAATCTTTCCTCTCCCTTTAATAAATATAACCCGTACTTGATCCTCCTCTATAATCTTCAACATTTCAGAAGCCCATTTACAATTTTTATTTATTGAATCCATGAATGCACCCCCCGGTGTAATCTTATTCTCATTTACAACACTTGCAAAAGCACTCAAAGAAAGTTGTTCATCAATATTCATCCTTTTTTTAATATCTTCTAAAAACCAAGAATTTTCATGAGAAGAAATAAAGAGCTTATCCATGTAAGGTTTCATGATTGGTGTTAGGAGTCTCCTGTTTAATTCTAAAGTACGATACAACCATTTCAGGATTAATTTAACAAAATCTAATCTATCGTTGTTAGATTCATTTGCTTTGCGTATTAAATCTGTTAGATTGAGTACTAAAGTGTCATATTCTTCAGCTAATTTTTGCCTGGCCTTATAACTAGGCTTTTTACTCAAATAGTATACTTTAGCTTCCTCTAGAATAGCTAGAACGATGAGAATTAGATCTTTTGTTACTGTGGATTCCATAAGGATTGGTTTGTGGGGTACCAATTCTCCGCAAGATTCCACTAGGGGCTAGAATTAAAAAAATTGCTTAAGCGTAAATCATACGACGCTATCTTTGTGGTAGTTTTTATAAAAGATGCCTCTTCATTTTTTACTACTACTCTTACTATTGACGGTGCTACGTTCTTCATTCAAACGTTTGGGATTTTGAACAACTACTACATTCGTATAATAGTGGTTCCTCTTTCTATCTGTTAGATAGTACAAAAATAGAAAACATTTCGAAGAATGAATATATACTAGTAGTGTAGGGGTTATTAGACTCCCTCCAAAGTTTTTGAGTGTAGTCAGAGGTTTTATGGAAGCTACCACAAAAAATAGTATCGTATGATTCACACTTTCTATGCCTATTACTACTATCTTACCTCTAAAGTATTTTTCCTAACGTTCAAGGCATTTTTAAACAACAAACTCAAAAATTCTAATTGCCTTGTTGTGTATAACGTATACATAGTTTCCCAAGTGTCCATAGAAACTGGAATTGTTTATTTTTAAGATTATTGTTAGCAGAAAGAAAAATTATTTTATTTACTTGGTAGGCGTAATCGTTTTTTCTTCATGCAAATAGGTATTGAGCTGTCCATTACAAGTTTCCACTTATACAACATCAACATTTCTAAATTTTGTTCTGTGAATATTTTTGAGTAATCTTCCTCATCATTATAAACACCATTGCTAACTGCTGCAAGATTTCCTAAATAAACAAGAATTGATGTTGCTTCATATAAATAATCTTCTTTTGTTAGGTGGCCTGGATTTTTAAGCAAATTTGCATCTGGGAAAAAATAGTTCGGGAAATTTTCTTCGCGTAAGGCGATTACTAATTTATCCAAAATCTTTATAACATGCGTTGATAAAGTTTGAGGTGACCAATTGATTACTACGGTTGATGGATTTGCAGAATCACTTTCCAAAGCGTATAGTAAAGCTGTTTTGAAGATATAGTTGTTTAAAATTTTATAAGCATACTGAAAAAATAAAAAAATTGTTTTTAGATATCTATGCACTAAAATTCATTGAAAATATGAAGGTTTCAGATTAGAAATTAGAGAATCTATACAATCTCTAACGTCACCAATTACAACTGAAAAACTTTAAGAATAATTACGATGACATTTATTTTAATAAAAAGCTATTAGTTTAATGTATTTACAAGCAATGCTACCAACAATACACAATTTCGAGTTTTTTACTTATTTTACTACTGATTTCAGAAAAGAAAAACTTTTATGAGCTATTTATGGTAAATTAAAATCTTACAGGATATCTGCAGTGAACTTCGCTTCTATTAAAAATATCTTGGATAATTATAAGTCCTAATTTATAAATAGATCTTATTACACTAGTAGGACTATAATTTTTTAGAATCATTTCTTCGGCAGCTGGAAAACGCATTTGCCATGCAGATGATTGTACTCCGTACCCTACAAGATAAAATCCCTAGAATTAAAAAGAAAATTGAATCAAGAGTGTTCAAATTATTTCTAAATAATTCTTTTTACTGTTTGTGCTGCTTGTTGGTACAATAAAGCATCTGAATGTGAAAGCAAAATTCTAGTTGGTACATTTGTAGAACTAGGCCATGAATCTGTTTCGATTCCTAAAAGGATTCTAACATCTATAGAAATTGGATACAATTCCGGAGAAAGAAATTCGACTTGAATTGAAATTCCATTGACATCATCTTTTATTGTTAGTCTGAATTCTTTTGGTTCTGGAAATTTTGGCGAAGATCCACCTAAAAACAATATTCAAAATTAAAATTGTAGGTATTTTAATAATAATTAATAAATACTCGTGCAGAAATAAACATGTCCTTCTGGTGGAATTTTGAGAATATTGTGTAAAGTATAAGCGTCTACTACTTTTCCAGGTGATGCACTAAGAACTGATTCATCGATATTCATTGGTGATTTGGGCATTTCACATCCAGCCACTAAAGATAAGAGTTCTGCGTACCTGGTTTGAATACGGTCTCTAAAAAAAATTAATAAGGGTAACCCAAAAATCGCCTCTTTTTGCAAACTTCAGAACTTTTTAATAGAACAAGTGAAAAACAGGCCTGTTTAGGGTTAATTTTACCCCTTGTAAAGAATATTTATCAAAGAAGAGTAGTCGTAGTTGTTGATATGAACTTTAAACAAATACGTGTTAGCTCAAAAGCGGTAGTTAGATTTTTAAAATATTTTCTTGAGTTTTTAATGTTTAGTGGGTGGCTTTACCCTTTAACCTTTATTCCTTATGTTTGTTGCTAGTACATCCAATGACTGCTAAACGACACGATTTTTTCGTGATACCCAAGGCAGGTTCTGATCTCTGGTATATGCAGCCTGTGGAGGGCCACTCTTGCCTTACCCAATATATAAATATGTAGAAGTTTCTCTAGTACTCAGGCCGATCTGTGCATTGTTAAAGGATTAAATATTTAGACTAACCTTCTTAAATAACCTTGTACATCAGCGTATTCTCCCCAGGTATTATACAAACCAGAATAAATTCTAATTCTTGCATAGCTTTTTGGAAAATCTGGATAATTTTCTATGACGTATAGTTCGGGTGGCATATCATTAGAATATAAAGTTCTTTTGGATAAATTATCCAGTCTTATCAAATATTCCATGTTCGTAGAAATATCCTAAAATTAAAACGACCTTCTTAATATTTTTAATTCTATCCTTACTTACCTTTTAACATGAAAAATCCTAAACAGTAATAGTACATACATCTGAGTCATGTAAATTTATTAAATATTTTGAAGTAAATTTGCTATCCAATTTTCCAGCACCACATAATAATCTTTGTATCAAACATTCTGTTATAGATCGGGCCTTCAAAATATTATTTCCTAAAAAAAATTTAAGATAGAATATTTAAATTTTTCATTTTTTATACTCACCATCTTCAAAATTGTATCTTTCTTCATTTAATTTTCTTTGAAAAATGTAATTTAAATTCTGCAATTGATCCGATGTAAATTTAAATTTTACTGAATTTAAAGATAAATCTCCTAATTTTCGCAACGAATGCGAATTTTTCTTTTTGCTTCCATTTTCGTTAAGAATAGTGTCTTCTATTTTCTCCAACATGTTATTTCACATTAATTGAACGTTTCTAAACGAAATTTTGTTAAATAATGAACTTTTTTTTTAATGTAAAATATAATTTAGAGTTTGAGGTCTTTAGATAATGAAAATCGTTATCGAATTAACTTAAAACAATTGTCATGTCTTTTGAAACAATGCTGTGAAATTTAGATTATCGAATTGTTGTTCGTATAAATAAAAACAGATAAATTTTCCAATTGTTTTTTTTTAACATTATTGTTCCTTCACTCATTTAATTTTGATTAATAGCTTCTGTATCTTTTATATAGTCTGAAAAAAGTATCAAAAGTATTTTGCTGGAAAAGGGGACTCGAACTAACAACCTTCGGGCATGAAAGCCACGTCTAATGAAATGTTTTTTGTACTTGTCCCATCAAAAATGATTACATTTAATTTATTAATAACAAATTTATCAGAAATCTAAAGATAATCCAATTTTTGGTTTTGATCTGACCTTAACTTTTTTGAAGGTTAACTATGATTTATATAGTGGTGAATGATTTTTTTTTCAAGATTGTTTTTGTGATGGTAATTAAGTAAATATTTTCATATTAATCAGAATTTTAGTTCCTTACAAAGAAACTAATAATAACTTATTTTGAAATTCTAAATTTTGTTTAGACTTTAAACTTAATGTATTTTTAAACATTTTGTATGTTTACTAATTAATCTTTTATTGGTAAATATAATCAAAGATGTTAATTTAGTAATTTGGTATGTGATGCAAAAAAGCAATTCTTGTATTCAGATTTTAAAGCATATAAAATGGTTTATTTATTAATGTCAAAATGTTAGAATATGAAATATTGAATTGGGGAAATATGTCTAATGTCAACTGTCAAATGATAGATATGCTTGAGATTAAAATATAAATTGTTTGCTTAGGTCCGATCGGCCCACGAAATCGAATACTGAAAGCTTGACAAAAGTAATGCAACACCACGGTTAGTAAATTGAAGGCAACCAAATCGTCTGTGTGCTACACAACTTTGAAACCTGGATTTATGCGAAGGAAGTGTGGCTCTCACTCGATTTAAGGCACACTAACCTTAAGTTAGCCTTCATACTGCTTTGGGAAAATCGTCCGATGTGTAATAACTGCAATAAGGTATTATCCGTGCAAAATGTTCTGGAGGAACGTAGCTAGTTTTTATGTCTTCACAGATTCCCTGTGAAAATTGAATACCAAAAAATTTTATGACACGCTTTAAAAAAACGAAAGCCTCACGCCAACTTAAAAAGTCGGCTGTTATAATGAGGCTATTATGACATCCAGACGGGTTTTATGAATATATTATGATTGCAAAAAATATTTTGTATTAAAATATACAGAAAAAAAAGAAACTCAACAAAATGCACTTTTTCGGGAAAGACTTTCCCAATTACCAACAGTGTATTATTTTATTAATTTCCTGGTTGAGAAATGAAACAATCTTAGCTATGATTTTCAATTTTCCCCATTGTAGGTACCTTCATCACTTTAATCATTAAAAATAAAAATATATATTTTTTGTGATAATTTAAAATTTTGGCATAATAATAGAAAAGTGTTATTTTTGAAATTAAGTTTTACATAAAATTTTTTGCACGTGATTGCTTAAAGCAGTGATTCAAATAAGTCACATGCTCCTACTTAAAAATCATTTCAATAAAATTAAGTAACTTGCATATAGAATTAAATTTCGTTAGCCAAAATATTTTTTTTTTATGTGTTGTTTGCATTATTATTGGAGTGGACTTTGGCAGGCAGAGGAACCGATCCAATTAAAACAATGTAGAAATAAAAATACAAACACATGTAAAGATTATAAACATGTGCAAATTTATCTTTATCTTCGTTAAGCATTAAAAATTCATTCCGAATCTACAAAACAGTTTGAATTGTAGTTCGTGTGCCAGTTGCAATCGGGTGCCAATATTTATAGATGTTTTTGACGCGTCCGTATCAGTAAACTATTCAATTTTAGCATACGTGTGGTAATAAATCAAATAAAATGTTCAAATCGATATTGATTAGTGAATTATTGGGCAGTAACAGTTTTGAAATGATATAGGTAGGTTAATAAAAAAATAATATTCCTTAAATATTCATAAAACTTATTAATAGTTTTTTATTCTTACCTGATTTGCTCATCAAACCAGACTTTTCTGTAAAAATAAAGTTTATTCATATTTTAATATATTTTTTAAATTGTCTGTAAAATAAAAATAAAATTGTCTGTAAAATTACAAGAAATCTGTATTACAAATATTTTTTATATAATTGGTTGCGTAACTTCAATTTGAAAATACATTGAGCAACATGTTGGCTGAAGTTTTCCATTAGTTACAAGTTATTTGGTTGTAACGAAAAGTAAGGGAACCAAATAAGTGCATTCATAAATTTGCAAGTTTTAAAATTTTACTTTATTCAGACTTTTAAAACTGCTTTAATTTTCATAAAATTTCATTTGGAAACTTCTGGATTGTGGAAGGTTGGAAGAAAATGAAAGAGGAGGCGAAACTACAAAAAATTTTAAAAAGATAAACTTGACGTACATCGATGTTATTTTGCAACAAACATCGATAATTCAAAAATATACGAAACTCCAAAAATGAGACTCATGCCAATATTTATGTTATTTGTTGTGTCTTTTCTTATATTCATAAATTTCTGGTTCAAGTTTAAATTTACTAAAATTGCCAATTGCAAAAAATACTGATAACTATTCATTTTAATCAGCCGCTATGTTTACATCCCAAGCAGTGAATTATAAAAACAAAATTGATTTATGACCTTCTCTCGTATTTCAATTTATTTACTGTATGAACTCATAAAAATATTCTATCAAGCAATGATTGAATTGCGTCACTGATGATCTAAAAGATTTAATTGAACGGACAACGGACACTCAGTTGCGCAATTAATTTTATTTCTGATCAATAGAGTTAATTCAGTTATAAATGGGGTGTATTTATTTAGATAAATAATTCTTAATTAATAAATGTAATGTTCGTTTAGTTTTTTAGTACTTTAAAACTTCATATAAAAAATGTCAGGGGCTTTAATTTAAAGAAATTATTGCAGATTTCACAGATTGTTCATTTAAGAAATTAATTAATTAATAAAAAATTAGCGTACGCGAGATCTGTTTAGAAAATAACCGAAAATTTTTAATTTACGCGCCAATGAAGATATTTAGTGATATGCGATTGGCAGCATTGCGTTTCCCAAAATCTCCTCTGCAACTGCATGTTCTTTAATTGTTGATATCTCGTTTATTGTTCATGATAACGTTATTTTAGTGCAACATGTTAGATGCGATTTTTGAAATGTGAAATATTCTGGAACAACCATGCAACGCTAAATTTTAAGTGAAAGTGGGGAAAATTTTTACAGAAACGTTATAACTTTTGACTTGAGGAGATGATGCTTTGAATCGTACGCAATATTACGAATAATTTTAACAATTTAAAAGTAGTTATCAGTGAATAGAAGATGATCCTTGGCCAGGAAGGTCTTTAACTTCAACTGATGACTTCCATGCTCAAAAAATCAACGATCTGGTGAGAATGCAAATCGCCAATTGACCATTATGGAAATTGTAGTAAAGGTTAAATTCTCAACTGGGCCATGTTATGAAATTTTGACTAATGTACATCTAGTTGCAGCAAAGTTTGTCAAAAGAAAGAAAATCGGGTGGACGTGTGCCATTGGTGTGCAACTCCTCTAGCAACCCAATGGCAATGAAACATTCATGCAAAGTATTACAACGGGAAATGAAAGCTATGTTAATGATTAAGATGTTAAGCCAAAGTTCAATCATCACAATGGTTGCTAAAAGATCTCTATATCTCAAGAAAGCACATCAGTCTCGATCCAATGGCAAAGCGACGCTAATTTTGAATTCTTGCCGCAAAATGAAACAGTGAATCATGTGTACTATTAAGGCCTTTTAAAACGGTTACGTAACAAATCGGCAAAAATAGGCCTGGGTTGTATCAAGATATCTTTGACAACGCGTGAATTTTGTGCCAAATCCTGTTATTCACCATTTCTGATTCCTTGGGATTTTTCCGTATGTCCGAAATTAAAATCAGTGCTGAAAGGTCTCGTTTTCAGATTATTGATGACATCAAAGCAAATTCGTCGTAAAAGGCATTTCAAATAAAGCAATTGAGGAATACTTTGCAAAATGGAAGCACTACTGGGAATAGTTCAGGTTCCGACGACCAAAATGGTGTATTGTAAAATACAACATCGTTGGGGTTTTTTTTTTATTAATAATATAGTTTAAAAAAAATTGAGTTATTTTGTACATAGACTTTGTACATATATGCTTCTCTAGTTACGGATGGCAATATGTACACAAACATTTATGTTCATGATAAATGAATGTTTACTAATAGATCAATTTCATTTAATATTTTAATTGAGCAAAACATACACCAAAGAAAATATTATTATACCATCTGAAACGCACTCTAATTATGACACATATTTTACAACGGATGTATGAAATTCAACGCTTAATTGCAATGTTAAATTATTACATATTTTAAATTCCAATCAATGATTTAATAACTAAATTATTTAATTATTATTAGATCATTGATTCCAACACAACTTCTTTAATTATTGACCATAATTAGCTGGATTTTGTTTGATTTCCTTGGCATCTATCGATAGTGGATACCTAAGAGACCCCCCTGAAATTTTGAAAGACATTTGTAGCACCTTTTACTAATTTCAAAGTATATTTTGCCGATTTACTGATTTTAAATTTTGAAACATGGCGGATCCAATATGGCAGACTTTTGTCCATACGGGATCCGCCATTTTTCATTTCTAATTTTTAACATCGAATTCATAATCAACGATCTCAAGAAGCCCTAAACCTAGAGTTTCCAGAAATTTCGTTGAATTTTCAGATTGTGCATAAAAAGTGTACTCAAATGCGTATCTGAGGTATCTCCGCCAGTTCTAGTTACAATTTGACCTCACATTTTTGTATGTTGTTGCGCATGCGCACAGAAGCGCAAGAAATAGTAAAAAAACACAAAAAACCTGAATTATTGTAATTTTTGGCCCAAAATCAATGAAAATTCTAAGAACCCCAAATTTGTTTTTTCAATCTCTTGACATGCGTCGTAGCCTATGTGCGATATTCGATTTCTTGATAAATTTTCCATCGATTAGTGTCTTTAAAATGATTTTCACTTCAAAAATAAAGTTTTTAGCGAGCAAAAAGCAATTTTTTTAATAATTTAAAAAATGGTCAATTTTACTAAAATGCGTGCCAAAACTAGTTTTTCAGACAATAACTTCAAATTTGGTTTACAATCATATATTTTATGGTAGAAATTGCCACCAAATTTGAGCCAAATCGGTGACATGCCACCTAAACTTGTATGGTTTTGGCATGTAGTGCTCCTTATTAAGAAAAGAATTCACCTATCCGATAGTCTATCTACTTTTTCTTTCGATTTCACAACTTTTAACTTATTATTACTTAGTTTTTGGAAATTGAAATTTATAATAATTTTTGTGAGAAATTTAACTGTTAATTTCTAAAAATGTAAATATTATTTTGAAAATGAAAAAAAGATCTGTATTTCCGAAATATTCCTATAAAATTTCCATAATTCTTTTATTAATTAAATAGTTCCATAAATTCCAATGTGTAGTTTACATAGTTTGGAATAAATCTTTTAATTTGTTACAGAAGTTTATTTGAAGGATAAGTCATCAGAGTCATGTGCTCAGATGCGCAGTGAGGATGCGCATAGGTAGGTGCTTTTAAAGTGAAACGTCAAATTGCAGTCGAGAAAGAGTGACAACAAATGTTGCGCGGCACGAATAGGTTCTCATTGTGACAATTTAACAAAATTCTTAATAGGGAAGTACCTGCTTCCAAACAACTTAAAAAATGTGGTGATTTATAATTGTGATATTAAATTAAAAAGCATAGTTCCCCATTTTAAAACTAATCCAAGTTATATAATGCACACATTGTGGTTGACTGGCAGACTATTGTCGCGAGCTATCTGGAATGGACTAAATAGTATTTCAGCTGCATCTGAGAGTAATGTGCAGTCACGGACAGAAGCACGATTAGTTAGTGTTGTTTCTGGATTCTCAAAAGATAAAAGGAGACACTATGTCACTGGACAGTATGGGGATGATGCTTGGTTTACGACCCGGACGAAATACGTCGATGTCTTGGGTATGTTATTTTTTTTTTCTGCAGATTTTTTACTATCGCAATGACGCATTTCGGTGATGTTGAACATTTTGGTGATAAACTTTTATCATTTTCAGATTGTGCAATTAAACAATACTCTTCTTCTAAAAACGTGTTTGTATTTTGAGGTTATGTCGCGTGTTCATTTTGTTAATTTTGACAGTTGCTAGCATAATAATTACCTGAAATTAACTTAGTAGAGATTAATTTCATTTCATCTATCCTATTCTTACATTTTCATTTGACAATTATGCGTTCTGAAAAATTTTTATATGATACCGTTCTGAATCTGTCACTTTCGAAATACAAACACATTGATTGCAGTATTTATATATGAGATTTATATTCTAAAAAATTGTATTGAACTTATGATAGGTACAATGATATGCGGTAATTTGTTTATTGCACTATGTCCTTACGTTTATCTATTCAAAAAGATCTCATCAAATTTTGCCAGAAAACACCTTACTGCTGAAAATCTCTTAAGATCCATAACACAATTCATTGAACTTGTATGTTTGCTAGGTAGTCTTACACTTTAACCCACTGAACTTGAATTATTGATTACATGAATGAGATATCTTTACGTTGTACGTATTTTCAGATCAAAATCGTGTATCAAACTAACCTAACATAACTTGTATAGTTTTATATAATAAAAATATCATTAATTTAATGATTGGTGCCCCATAAATTATAAGATTTGATGGGCATTTTTGACAATAAGTATAAATCAAGTCTTAATTCATACTTTAATACGTCTTACATTCTTGGGAATAGCTTATATAAAAATTTTTTTCCTTCATTTTGATAATTAATGCCAATTTAATTTTTTTTTAACACGTCAAGGCTTTTCCTATAAATAACAGAGAAAAATTAATAACTTAAGAACCCTTGGGCTGATTTTCAAAAATCAAATTTTTTTTATTTAGAACTGAACTAATAATAAGTATAAAATAAAATACATACAACTGAAAATTTTATTTGTATTAGAAAGGACGTTGCGAAGCAAAAAAATTTAACCATTCCTTATCTGATTCTCGTAGAAAATTTTGTTTTGCATACAATACTGTATTTCAACAATTTTAAAAGAATAGCGGGTAAGGATGCAACGAATACGTATAGTGATGTACAAGCAACGGGAGGGATGCTACCCGGTTAGGGAGAGTAGCGCATAGACAATACGTACTCCAGACTTAGAATATTTTTACTTTCAGTAACCTATGGTTACTCAAAAGTAAAAATTGAAATGCTTTTCATATTTTGTATACATATTCATTTTGACACGAAATAGACAAAGCATAATATTTAAGTTTTATATACTATATATCTTTTTATAAATAATTTACTATTTGCAAAAAGTTTTATGATTCATAAACTTTTAGTAGTAGTAAGGTTAATCATGTTAATTTTTTGCTTGCAATACCATTTACTTCAATTTTAATGCATAGTATTTGTTTTCTTTAAAACACAAATTTGTAATGTAATTAAAAGTACAAAATATTTTCATTTTCAAGTAAGCAATGTTTCAATAATTGGCAAAATTAGTATTTTTAAATTTTAACCCTCTCTGCTTTTGATATTTTTAAATATGTACTCGTACATTTGGTTGCTGATGTTTAGATTAAAATTGGTTTTTTTTATTTTCACAAACTTGATAAGTTCATATATGAAATCTAAATGTCTGTGTGTGTGTGTGTGTGCACTGTGTTATCTTGAGGTATTTTGGTATTCTGATTGAAGATTCAGAAAGTACATCAAAAAATAATGTGGGTAGTTACTTTGTGGTATTTTGTAGCTGTTGAAGAACATCCCAAAATTGGGGATCAAAATGTGACTTTTCTTTAAATTTTGCGCCATTAATTTCTGTTTTGTCAAAAATAATGAAGTTGAAATATTTCAATGCAGGTTATGTTATATCCGTCATCCACCCAATAGCACGGTTATGAAGCTTGTTGTCATTGTATGCCAACCTATTAAAATGAAATAAAACGTTAGTAATTAACGTTGCATCTCAATTATGAACAAAATATCGAAATCTTCAATTTTCAATTGTTCCATTTCTTTCCAACTAATCAAACTGCCAATCATTCCATCTTCATTCCACTCATTATAATCAAAGAATTG